>PVKU01003467.1:0-102500 GCA_004027475.1 Anoura caudifer | reverse complement strand
GACAAAATTGAATTGTGCGGGAGTCTGACAATGATTCACCCAGTCCGGTAAGAGGGGCGGAGTCAGCAGCCAGAGACCGGCAGAGTCCGGTCCCAGCGGGATAAGACGGGCGTGCAGTCACCCCAGGCTCACAGGCGGTGGCGTGGCTGAACAAACACGAGGAGGCCAAGAGGGGTGCACGGGGCGGCTGGCCACGGACACACATTCGCACACAGATAAACCAGGTGGAAACGGGTGGCAAGACAGACTGTGAGACGCAGGGCCCCAGAGCCAGGAAGTGAAGCCTAAAAGCACCCATTGAAAATACTTGTAGGGGCTGAGGTGCCGGGAGGGAGTCCCAGCCTCACAGGAAATTTCCTTGGAGAGATCCATAGGGTCCTAGAACATACACAAGCCTGCCCACCTGGGAATCAGCACCAGAAGGGCCCAGTTTGCTTAGGGGAAGGGGCTGAAGGGACTAAAATCCCCCAAGGAGTGGAACAAATGCCATTGTTCCCTCTTGGACCCCGCCCCCACATCCAGCATCACTACCCAGCGACCAAGCTGCCCCGCCCTGGTGAATGCCTAAGGCTCTGCCCCTCATAAGTAACAGCCCCGACCAGACAAAAACAAAAAAAACCAAAACCAAGCATGGCTCAAATGGGAAAATAGACTGGGACCCCAGAGCTAATTCATATGAGCAACCAGGAGGTGGTCAACTTATCAGATGCAGAACTCAAAGCACTGGTAGCCAACCTATCAGAAGCACAGTTCAAAGCTCTGGTGATCAGAATGCTCACAGAATTGGTTGATTTTGGTCACAAATTAGAGGAACAAATGGAGGCTACAATAAGTGAAATGAAGAAAAACCCACAGGGAACCAATAGTGAAGGGAGAAAAACTGGGACTCAAATCAATGGAGTGGACCAGAGGAAGAAAGAAACAACCAAACAGAAAAGAATGAAGAAACAAGAATTCAAAAAGATGAGGAGAGGCTTAGGAACCTCCAGGACATATTTAAACATCCCAACATCTGAATTATAGGGGTACCAGAAGGGGAAGAGGAAGAGCAACAAGTGGATAAGTTATTTGAACAAAAAATAAAGGAGAACTGCCCCAATTTGGCAAAGGAAATAGACTTCCAGGAAGTCCAGGAAGTTCAGGGAGTCCCAAAGAAAGTGGACCCAAGGAGGAACACACTAAGGCACATCATAATTCCATTAGCCAAGATTAAAATGAAGGAGAGAATTCTAGAAGCAACAAGGGATAAGGGCACAGTCACCTACAAAGGAGTTCCCATCAGACTGTCAGCTGATTTCTTAAAAGAGACCTTGCAGGCAAGAAGGGGCAGAAAAGAAGTATTCCAAGTCATGAAAGTCAAGGACCTACATCCAAGATTGCTCTATCCAGCAAAGCTTTCATTTAGAATGGAAGGGAAGATAAATTCCTCTCAGATAAGGTCAAGTTAAAGGAGTTTATCATCACCAAGCCCTTATTATAGGAAATGTTAAAGGGACTTACCTAAGAAAAAGAAGATAAAAAATAGGACAGTAAAAAGACAGCAGACTCACAGATATTAACAACCACACCCAAAACAAAAGCAAACTAAGCAAAGAACTAGGCCAGGAGCAGGAACACAGAAATGGAGATCACATGGAGGGTTAGCAACAGGGGAGTGGGAGGAGGGGAGAGGGGAAAAGGTACAGAGAATAGGTAGCATTGACAGTGGGTAGAAAATAGGGGGATGGCAAGAATAGTGTGGGAAAAGTAGAAGCTAAAGAACTTATGAAACATGGACATGAACTAAAAGGGGGAATGTGGGTGGGAGGGGTTGTGAAGGGTGGAGGGGAATGATGGGGGAGAAATGGGACAACTGTAATAGCATAATCAATAAAATATAATAAAAAAAAAAGAAACAGCACAGTGTGTGACCCTTGCCTCAGTTTGCTGTGCCAAGAACTAGATAACAAATCCTTCTCTAGCTTTTCTCCTTCTAACATAGCAGAAAGCTCTGGTAGTATAGTGTAGTAGTTAAAACCTAGGTGATAAAGCCCAGATGTTGACTTGGGTTCTAGCCCTTGTAACCAACTGGGACCTTGGTTACTCTTCTGAGCCACAGGGTCCTTATCTGGAAAATGGTGGCAGGAATTCTTCACAGACATATTGCAACCCCATACATTCTCATAGATATATTTTAAATATTAAATATTAAGTCAAAAACAAATGAAAAGACCTAGCATAGTGCTTGACACATAGCTCTCCATTAATGGTAGCCAAAGAAATCAACAATAACAAATGTTTCCAAGGTCTTCATCTCTTTTACCAGTAGCTGAAGGTAAACAGTGACTAGGAGTTGGAGGGACGGGAAAGGTGCACTGATTTGTAGGAGTCTCTGCCAGGAATAACTTAGCTGGAAGGGGTGATGCTATAGCAAATCTCAGGATTTATGCCTGGATTTGAGGAGGGACCAGGGAGGCTGCAGGAAACAGGAACGACAGACCTGTTAAGGAAAAAATGTCGATTTCTCATTCATTCAGTATTAGGTACCTATTTCAGTTATGATTTTTGCTTTTTTGCCACGTGCCATTCCTGTACTAGAGCATGCAGCAGGATTACAGAGATAAAGAGCTGCAAATCCTCAGGGAACTGTAGTTTCCAGTGCTATAAGAAGATGGGCAATTGTAATAGAAGACCCTAGTTCCAGGAAGGTAAGCACAGAGAGCTTGGGAAATAGGAGACTGTTCCAATTTGCCTGGGATTGTCCTAATTTTAACACTAAAAATCTCACATCCCAGGAAGCCCCCCAGTCCCAGGCTAATAGGGAAGGTTGATCTCTCTAGTGGGAGGAGCCAGAAGAGTAGCAATAACCTAACCTTGTCAAGTCACGGAGGGCTCCTTGGTGGAAGGGATGGCCTATCAGGAGAAGTAGAAGTTATCCAGGCAAGGCTGGTGAGGAGTGAAGGGCAGAGATGATCCCAAGCAGAGGGAGCCTGTGTGCAAAGACCCAGTTGAGAGAGCACAAGTAAGGGGGTGGGGTGTGGAAAGAGATGGTAGAGGGCCTTCCACTACCATAGGCACAGGTCACCCTACAAATGTGTCCCACTGCCCCTTGAGCTCCCCTCTGACTCATGTTGCTTGAGAGTGTAGATCTGGAAAACTGTTGGAGATGCTATCTAGTTATCTCTCACACTGAATAGGAGAGCAGAGAAGGCTAATTCTTCCCAAGGTCCCTTCCAACTTAGGAATCCATGCCATCAAACCATCTACCAGGAAATATTTATATATATATGTAAAAGATAAATGGCCTGCACCTTCCCTATCTATTTCAGCTGCTTTAATAAGCAACACAGATCATGATTTGCTGGTTAGGAGCTGTCCATGTTAAAGTGGGCTAGAATGGATTCATTGGCAGGTCACTAGCTGGCTGAGCCACCATGGGGATGAAAGTTTACTTATTTTGTTTCTCTAAATGAAAAAGAAAAGGGCAGTGTGATGCCCTGTCTCAATGAGGCATCACACCGTTTCCCATACTTGTGGGGACCTAGAGAATCATTTCTGTTCTTTTCCTTATTTCCTAAGTCAGCGATTTTCAACCAGTGTGCCATGAGAATTTTTAAAACATGCAATACCTGACTCTTCAGTCAGTGGTACTGACCTCTTTTCCCTTTGGTTGTCAAATTAAAAAGTGACAGCACCTAACACAACAACAGCGCTCTGGTGTGAATGCCTTGTCTTGGACCATAAAAATATAGGTCATATAATAGAATTGCATCTTATTGGCCATGTTGTATAATAGGTTGCATCTGATTGGTTAATTCTCGGTACCAGAAATCCTTATGTATAAGTATAGTCACCTGATTTTAAAAAGTCACTTTGGAGCAGAAATGTAGGTAATTAACATTATTATTATTTTTTGCTAAATCAATCATTATTATACCTATTTTTCATCAGATCAGCAAAAAAATATAAAATAGTTTTGGGTGCGATGAAAAAGGTGGAAAATAGCCGCCCTAAATGTTTGTGCCATAGGACTGCTTTTGCCTTAACTTGTTTCCATTCTTTGCAGTCTATTCTGCAAATATGAACAATATTAAATCAAGAGGGTACATGTTTACTTTTTCAGCACTTCTTTCCCAAAATGAATCACTTTGAGAAAGGTGATTTCTGAATTGCTATTCCTCTAGGTATGTGTTTTATCTTCTAATATTGGGTTGGTATAGACACATTGGGAAAAACAACTTAGTGTCTTTTCTAAACCCTCTCTCACAACAGAAAAGAACATTATTTTTTAAAAAATAGTCTTGACACCACTTAATAAAGCTTTATGAATAACTCCTTTGCTACTATGGATAACATTGCTAAGGCATATAGCTCGATGGGAGAAAATGTCCCAGACTACACTTTACAACAGGCAGAAAACTTTGAGCTGTCTTGCCAATGCTTTATACTGAGTGCCAAATCCTTATTACTTTCTTAGGCATTTATTGTAAGAACATGAATCATGATGCATCACTCTGGTATTCGTGTGGCTGCTCAGTGTTAAGTCCCCAGGACCTCCATGGAGTTGACTTTATTTGGTTTTCCACTTCCGTTTCTGAGTGAGAGCAGCATGAACTCAGACATGAAGGCTCACAGGAGCCCAAGTGGGCGGCCCCCTTTGTTGCTGTTTTGGTCTGCCTGTGCTCATTCAATGGTGGTGGTATGAGCAGACCTGAACCACTTCAGGGGACACTCAGCAGAACTGTCCGCAGTTCTGCAAATTTCCACCGAAACAAGAGGCGTGGGATGATGCTCAGGAGAGCTTAGGCAGTTGTAAGCCTCTGGGGAACTTGGGAGAAATGTGGCTAGAATTTTGGAGCACTGATATGTATGTTTTCTAACTTTGCCGATATAATCCTGAGAGTTGGGCTAGATGTTAAAACCTGGGGGGTTTCCTAGGGGACAGTTACTGTCCAGAAAGCTGTCCAGGATTTCAGTGTGGGGTTTTTGACTTGATGGAGAGTTAGGATAAGTAATCTCTAGATATGAAGGTTAATAGTGCCCATCCCAAAGCCTAGATGAAGTTACATGTTTCTCTTATTTTATGAATATTCAATTAACAGTCAGTCTATCTACCTAGAAAGTCTTAATTATGCTGGCACATCACTTAGCATAGGCAACAGGGAAGCAGAATGGACATTGCTGGCAATCATTTTAAGATAGGCTTGGCAACTGTCACAATAGGTAAGGCCTTTCTGTGCATCTCAGTCCAGTATGAATCCAGCAGAGCACCAACCCCTTACAGTGGCTATGGCACAGACACTGAAACTGACAGTTCATTCATTGATTTGTGCAATAACTACCATGTGCTTACTATGTGTCACTCACTTTGTGAGGCACTGGGGGTACAATGCTGAACAAAACCAGACATATTCCTGTGTTCCTGGAGCTGAAATTTTGTTACGAGAGACAGATATTAATTGAATAATCACATAAAAATACATAAAATACCAATCCTGACAAGGAATCACACAAGGTACTGTGAAAGGCCTTCACCTAACTGGGGATAGTAACTGAGCTGAGACCTGAAAGATGTGAACTAATTAACTTGACTACTACAAGAGGGAAGAGTTGTTTAGGCAGAGGAAATAGCATGCACAAGTGAACTTGAGTGATTTGTCCAGTCGTACAGTTAGTAACTGGCAAAGTCAGAGGTTGGTGATGGAATTGTTCTAATGTTATACTGCCCAAGATAGTTGCCAGAAGCAATATGTGGCTATTGATCACTTAAACTGTGGCTAGTGTGACTAAGGAACTAAAATTTTATTTAATTTTAATGAATTTAAATGTAAATAGCCACATGCAGCTACCATATAGGAAAGTGGAGATCTATATGAACCAAAATGTTGAACTGCCCCAGGCTACATGGGGCAGAGGGTCATTTAAAAGGGAGGAAATGTTTTTTGAGAAGCTGATAAGTTTCATTGACTTCAGGGACTTCATTTATTCACTGTCTCACTCAAAAAAAAAAAAAAATAGTCTGGGTAACTACTGTGTGCCAGACACAAGGCTAGACCTGGAGATTCCCTGGTTAATGATACAAAGTCCCTGCTCTTGAGGCACTCACAGTCTAATAGAGGGAGGAGACTCAGAGGCATGATAGCAATACACCATGACTGAGGAGATGGGTTCTTGCTCTTCTAGGGTTACTGATAATGGAAAGAACTGAGAGGTAAGTCTCCTCTAACTCAAACTTGGCTGTTATCAACTCTATAAGCTAAGGTCATAGCTCCTAAATTTCAACTGCTCTCATAACTCAAGGCCTTCAAACAAAGGGGAGAGTTTTAATATAACATTACACATTAAAAAAAAAATCTCCCAAACTAGGTATATTAGGCATTATAACAAAGTGAATTTGCATCTCCGTAGACTGGCACATTATATGTAGGACACTTATTGCTGGGTTTGGGAGTATGGGCCCCACTGATAATTAGTCTTCAGACAGAGATCATGGGACCCAACTCAAGGATCTGGTAAGTGACACCCTGTTTTAGTCACAGCCAAGATGTATTTTTTTTATGGGACTTTTGGGCATTGACTTGTGTTTCTCACCCAGGCTAAAGAAAGAACTAATACCTTACACATTTTTAAAAGCACTTTTTCAGAAGCAGTACTGTTTCATCTCTTCAAACACTGAAACCTCCCTGCTACAGCATACCGAATGCTGACAGTTTTACTTTGTCATAAAAAACACTTCTGGATACTCAAACTCACTGTGCCTAGACATTCAATTCCTGCCAATATGTAATTTAAATAATCACTTCAAAATAATTTATTTCCTATTATCAGGATGTACTGAATTACCTCCTCAAACCAATCACCTGGGGAAACATTATATGCCAGGGAGACTGGAGACTTTTCTCATTAAAATCCCAGGACATTTGCCCAGGAGCTGCTTCTTATGGTACATGGTTTTCCAGTGGGCTCTGGCTCACAGTGTGTCTTTCCATGTGGGAGACCCAATGAGGAGAAATCTAGAAGGTGCGCCCCTCTGAGCTAGTCAGTAGCAGCTGTGACCTCCCAGCAAAATTAGTTGGGAACATTTATTTATTTATTTATTTATTTTTAATTTTAATTCTTACCTAAAGATATGTTTATTGATTTTAGAGAGAGAGGAAAGGTAAAGGGGGAGAGAGAGGAAAAAAAAAAACATCAATGTGAGAAAGAAACATCTACTGGTTGCCTCCCATATGTGCCCCAACTGGGGACTGAGCCCGCAACCTAGATATGCATCCTGACTGGGAATCAAATCCATAACGTTTGGTGTATGAGATGATGCTCCAACCAACTAAATCACTTAGTCAGAACTTCTTGAGAGCTTTTAAAACACTACAAGAACAGACAATCTTCAAGGAGAACTGGAAATCTGTAGTTCTAAAAAACCATCTCAGGGTATACAGGAATGACTGGTTAGGAGACTAGAAAATACCATCTTACTCAATTAGGATATATTATACTCTTATATTAATAATTTTCCAAATATAAAGTTTATCAATGTCTATTTTCTCCTGAATTAGGTAAGTACCTCAGAATTCCCTAATTCCAAAGCAGACCTCTCTCTTCTGTATTATGGTTCACCAGGACATTGTATTTCCACTGTCAATACTTTTTAAAATTTGCCATCATATTTTATTTACTTCTTTGTTCACCAATGCTTCTTGCATCTCCTTCTGGGTTAAATTTGGCTTCTGCCAAAATGTTATTTTTTCTCTCCATGAAGGTATTAGAATTTTTTTTTAAGTTTTTGAGAGTCTGAAAAGATCTTTATTTTGCTATCATCTAAGAGTGGTATCTTGACTTCTGGCCAAGATGGAGGCATAGGTGGACACACTGGGCCTCCTCTCACAACCAAAATTAAGGACAACAAAATTTAGAACAAAAAAACCCCAACCAGAACAGATAGAAAATTGAATTGTACGGGAGTCCAACAATGATTCACCCACACCAGTAAGAGGGGCAGAGTCGTAGGCCAGCGGAGAGGGAACATGGCAGGAAAAAGCAGTGGCTAGTGGTCATGGATGCGCAGGCGGTGGTTGGTACACCCCAGGTGCACAGGCGGCAGTTACTGGGTGCAGGGAGGCAATGAGCAGATACAGCAAGGTGCACAAGGCAGCTGACTGAGGTCACACATTTGCGTGCAGATAAACCAGGCCACAACAGGCAGTGAGACAGACTGCACAATCCAGGGCCCCAGTGCTGGGAAATAAAGCCTAAAAGCACCAATTGAAGATACTTGTGGGGGTTGAAGCACCCAGAGAGACTCCCTGCCTCACAGAGGGGACTGAAACCCAAGAGAGAGAGGAGCAAACACCATTGTTCTCTCTCTGACCCTGCCCCCACATACAGCGTCACTACCCAGAGATGCTGCCCTGCCCTGGTGAACACCTAAGGCTCTGCCCCTCATATGTACCAGCTACAACCAGACCAAAAAGAAAAAAGAAAAAAGAAAAAAAATGGCTCAAATGAAAGGACAAATCAAACAACCAGAGCCAATACTTTTAAGTGACCAAGAGATAACCAACCTATCAGATGCACAGTTCAAAGCCTTGGTGATCAGGATGCTCACAGAATTGGTTGATTTTGGTCACAAATTAGATGAACAAGTGAAGGATACAATAAGTGAAATGAAGTAAAATGTACAAGGAACAAATAGTGATGGGAAGAAAACTGGGACTCAAATCAATGGTGTGGACCAGAAGGAAGAAAGAAACAACCAAACAGAAAAGAATGAAGAAACAAGAATTCAAAAAAATGAGGAGAGGCTTAGGAACCTCCAGGACATCTTTAAATGTCTCAACATCCAAATTATAGGGGTACCAGAAGAGGAAGAGGAAGAGCAACAAGTGGAAAACTCATTTGAACAAATAATAAAGGAGGACTTCCCCAATCTGGCAAAGGAAATGAATTTCCAGGAAGTCCAGGAAGCTCAGAGAGTCCCCAAGAAGTTGGACCCAAGGAGGAACACACCAAGGCACATCATAATTACATTAGCCAAGATTAAAATGAAGGAGAGAATTCTAGAAGCAGCTAGAGATAAGGGGACAGTCACTTACAAAGGAGATCTCATCAGACTTTCAGCTGATTTCTCAAAAGAGACCTTGCAGGCAAGAAGGGGCCGGAAAGAAGAATTCCAAGTCATGAAAGTCAAGGACCTACATCCAAGATTGCTCTATCCAGCAAAGCTTTCTTAGAATGGAAGGGCAGAGAAAGTGCTTCTCAGATAAGGTCAAGTTAAAGGAGTTCGTCCTCACCAAACTCTTTATTATATGAAATGTTAAAGGGACTTATCTAGGAAAAAGAAGATAAAAGTATGAACAGTAAAAAGACAGCAAATTCACAGTTATTAACAACCACACCTAAAAACAAAAGCAAACTAAGCAAACAGAACAGGAACAGAAACACAGAAATGGAGATCACATGGAGGGTTAGCAACAGGGGAGTGGGAGGAGGAGAGAGGGGGAAAAGGCACAGAGAATAAGTAGTATAAATGGTGGGTAGAAAATAGACAGAGGGAGGGCAAGAATAGTATGGGAAATGTAGAAGCTAAAGAACTTATGAAACATGGACATGAACTAAAGGGAGGGAATGTGGGTGGGAAGGAGTGTGCATGGTGGAGGGGAATGAAGGGGGGGAATGGGACAACTGTAATAACATAATCAATTATATATATATATATATATATAAAGAGTGGTATCTTAACAGGTTGTGAAAAGCTAAAAATAACAATTGTGTCCCAGTGGCACTTAAAAGATATAATTCCACAAATTGGCAGTTACAGAACAGTCACAGGGAAGTAAACTACAGCATAAGAAATATAGTCAATAATATTATAATAACTATGTGTGGTACCAGATGGGTACTAAACTAATCTTGGGGAATCATTTCATAAGTTATATAAATGCCTAACCAGTATGTTGTACAAATGAAAGTAATATAATATTGAACATCAACTGTAATTGAAAACAATAAAAATTAATAAATATATTATTCCATTATTTTCAGAAATCCATTATTGCTGAAGAGAAGTCAGCTGTTAATCTATTTATCATGATAATCATATCTTTTAAGGTTATCTGTCTTTTCTCTCTGGTAGCCCTTACATTTATTTTTATGTTATACAGTTTTAATATTATATGTTTAGATATGGGTATGTATTTAATTATCCTATTTGGATTCTATGTTCATTTTCAATGTAAGGTTTCATAATTTTCTTTAAATTTGAAAAATATTTTTACCACTGTCTCCTTAAATAATATCTATCTACCACATGTGTGAATTCTCATTCTATTTCCATGACTTTTACTATCCTTTTTGTATGCTCCACCTCTTTATCTCTTTGAACTGTGAACTATCTCTTTAAAAGTTGTTGTGATATCCTTACATTGATCTCAAATTTATTGAGTTGGCCAGAAAGTTCATCTAGTTTTTCCTATAAGAGACACATTTTTCATTTCACCAATGAGTTTATTGACTTGGATATTTTTGTCCGCTACCTCTCTCATGGTATAACATTGATTGTTCTCTGTTAATATCTCGAGTTGATCGCTATCAACTGCAACCAATCTACCTGATTGTGGAGCATCATCCAGAGAAATCTCTACCATGAAATTTCACAAACCACTTTGACACTTTCAATCAGTCACAGGACCTTTGCCATACACTGCACAAATCTTTTTTGCATTTTGGTTATGTTTTTACCTTTCTTGAAATAATAAAGCATAATATGCCAGAAATGTTGCATATTTTCTTCCATCTTCAATATTAAAATGGCTGCATAAAAATTCACCAATTCTGATAATTTTTTTAAATGCATGCTGATATGACAGCTGTCACAGTACAATCTAACAAAATTGTTTCAAATGAAGTTAAAGACAATTAAGCACTACTAGAATCATTTTACAGAAAAAAACAAACCAATTTTTTGGCCAACCCAATACTAATTTTCTCCCCAGCTCTACATTACTGTTTCACTAATATATTAATGCTTTAAAAAATTTTAATGAGTATATTTTTCATAACTAAAATTTGTATTTACCTGCTTTTAAAATTCTCCCATTATTCCTCCAAAATATTTCTCTTTTCTTGTTTTTTCTTTTTTTGGATATGAGGGAACTTATTTTTTTAAAGATTTTATTTATTTATTTTTAGATAGGGGAAAAGAGGGAAACATCAATGTGGGATTGCCTCTTGCATGCTCCCTACTGGGGACAATGGTCCGCATGTGCCCTGAGTAGGAATTGAACCAGCGACCCTTTGGTTCTCAGTCTATTGCTTGGTCCACTGAGCCACACTAGCCAGGGCCAAAATATTTCTTTTTGCCTATTGCTTTGTTTTTTCTCTTGAATATTAAAGAAATACTAATTAAAAACCTCTATGAGATTGCTCATTTGTCTTTATTCTTATGTATTTGCTCACTGTCTTTCATGAGAACTTGTTTCTGTATGTGCTTCTGAGCTCATCTTCAGGGACAGTTGTTTTCCACAGAAGGCATCTCTTTGGGGAGGAGCAGAGTATGTTTCTGGTTCAGTTTTTATGTTAAATTTCTCATTCCCATCCCATACAGGTAGTGTGAATTTGGAACTCACTCCTGGAAAGCGTGGCCTTGGGGTTTCTGTTTTTCATAAGTGACTTTTGCCTTCTTCATGACACATCCCTAATCTGGTGGTCAGAGTTCCGAAAACTGAATCAAAACGAACATCCCAGTGTCTGGCTTTAGGCAGGATTTGGGGTTCAGCTTTCCTATCCCAGTTTCTGGTGTATTCCAGCTCCAACATGCCCGTAGGGAATTCCATCTTCAGATTCTCCCTTGAGCTCTCCTTTAGAATAGTGATTAAAAGCATACGGTCTTGATTCTGAAACTTGGTATTAAAATACCAGCTACATACTCTGGTTTCTCTTCAAATGGCACAAATCTTTTGCCTTTTTAAAAATACCAGCTCCACCATTTACTAGTCGTATAACTTTCGCTAAATTATTTAACCTCTCCGAGCCTCCGTTTCCTCAACTGCAAACTGGGGATAATAACTGTATGCTTGTGGAGTTGCTGTGAGGTTCAAATGAGTTCACATGTGTGAAATGCTGAGCATGGTGCCTGGCGCATCACACGTTCAGTGTGTGCTGAATGCCATTACTTCTTGCTTCCAAGCATGCCTAAGCATTAACATTTTTTGTAATACATTATATATAAGTATACATTAACACATCTTCATTATGTATTATTTTGTTAAAAGTTTCATTTTATACGCATGACTTCTTTATGCATTTTCTTGCCTAATCAATACATATTATACATGGATAACATAAAAATTTCATTCCGTTGGAGAAATTTGGCTTTTCTAAAGTGAGGGTACAGTGGCAGCAAGCAGGATATGGGAAGCTTACATTATACGCAGTTGCTATATACAGGACTTGGGGTCCCCGACTTCTCGATGAAGTCTTTTTTCCTCATTAAAAGGTCTGCTGGGCTCTGCTATCCTTCTCCACTTCCCATGGCTGTCACTGCTAATCTTCATAAATTCATCTTTATTTTGAAGGTCATGGAACTCTAGAGATGTTTAGATGTATTTGAGCTGGCAGGAGAATTATTTTACTTCATTCATTCCTCCATACAAAAGGTTTTTTATTTTGCATCTTGCCATTTTATTTGACCACACCAGCAAGTCTGCTTAACTGAATGTGTTATTTTCACAAGGAATAATGATCTTAGGAAAGGGGCCTGTTCCCGAAAGTGGGATTGTAGATGCTAGTCTTGGCTCCATTTCTGGGGTTTATTAAAAGAGTGTTTATAAAATCATTCTATTTGTATTTACCAAGACTATTACTGGGGGAGGGACAAAAAATGGCGTGGGGTTCAAAATTCTCTGAGGATAAATTGATCATTAAATAGATTGTATTTACGTGAATAACAAGGACTTGATGCAAAGTGTCAGACGGCTCAGCTCCAAGCCATGCATCAGGAAGGATTTAAATGGACAGTCAACCTTCTTTCATTCCTCAGAAGTAAATGAAAAACTAGTCAAATATCCAGCAGGCTGCTTTGAGGTTTCTTGAGTAGGAGGGTCTGAAAGAATTATTTCACTATTTGCTGTCCTTCAGCTTTCCAAGCCAATTGGAAGTTCTAGGGAGCTGACGTACTGTGCTCTGTAGATGCAATTTTTTTTAAAAATACCACTTTTTGTGAGCTTCCGTCTCTCTTCTTCCTTTTTTCCTTACTTTTGGAAGACCAGCAGTAGCCTTGCACATTGTAGAGGCCTTTATTGATAGTTTATCAGAGACATTTACATTCAACATCCATTTTGGCAAAAAAACCCCAAAACCCCCCAACCGCCCCCTGCCCCCGCACACAAACAATCCCCAAAGACAGTGTTGAACTTGGGTAGGGAGTTTGAATGGGCACTCCATAAAATGGTGTTCAAAATGTGTTGTGAACATAAGTGCATTTGGGGGCTGGGGTGGGGGAAGGGATGTCCAGTAGCACAAAGGATAATGGAGCTGAAGTACAGTGAGAAACCTTTAGTCTGAGAATTCCTCTCTGTGTTGCCTCATTTGGTCCACAATAAGCCAAATGGGTCATCACTAAAACAGGGCATGGCTTTGATGTGTGTTGCACAAGGATGTGTCTAAGCTACAAGGCTGAGTTGAGTAAGTGGTTTCATTTATTTTTATTTCTGTAGACAGACCCACTGTTTATCAGAGGGGATCAGTACATGGTAGACAGAGAGCAGTCTATGAACAGGGAGGATGGCACGCTCTCTCCCTCCCCCCTGGACCCTTTCAGAGGCTAAAGCAGCCTGTGTCCATGCTGCTATAGGTTTTCTCTTTCTTTGAGAGGAGAATATTCTTAAGGCAGATTTTCAAGCTGAAGTCATCCAGGACAAAAGCTGCTTGCCAGCTGTGGTCCAGCAACCCTCTGCCCCTCCCCCCCCAGCAGCCTTGGTGCCATTACTGCTTAATGGGAGAAGGGTGTGAAGGCTTCCTGGGAAACATCTGGTCAGGGCCACTGTCAGCTGGTGAGACGGAGACCAGCGAGTTCCCCGTTTGATATCTTGAGGCTGCTAACGCTACAGAAGCTGAAGAGAAAAGGAGGAGTGGCCTCCACCAGGGTGAGGCTGTCAGGCCCAGGCCAGTGGTGCTGCCAGGCTCATTCTTACCAATCTTTCTTTTCTACCTGATGGCCACTTCTGCTTGGCCCGTTGTTGTGAACTCAGGCCTTTGAAAATGAGAAGCTGCTCCCTGCTTAGTTCACTGGATCTGAGGGGCACATTCCTGGCAACCTGACGAGCAAAACTGAATTTGTTTTCATTAACTTAAGTGCATGTTCTTGTCAGGATTTCCCAACTTCTCTAACACTGTCTCTTCCAGTCCCTTCCCAAGGACACTCATGTTCTCACATGTAGTTCATCCCTCTCTGCAATGCTGGAGCTGCGACACCCAGACTATATTCCAGATTTTTCTTTTTGTGTCTTTCCACTCTGCCAAACACAGCTGTCCTAAGAAAAATATCTAAGCTAATGTGGAAATAGATAGTAACACCTAACTATGTTCAGGAACACTTTTTTTAAAAAATAAAAATTTTAACAGTGATTTTTTTGTTTCCCCAAACCAAGAAAGAACTCAGCAGAACAAGTGGAATTTTTTGGTCCTGTGCTAGCCCTTGGGAGGAAGACTTGCATTTCAATAATTCATCAAATCAGTCCCACTAGGCAGGGACTCCAGGTCTGATTTTCCCTCCTGAGGCCCTGGAGTGGACACTCGGGTGAACATGGGTTTGGACTTCCAGGGGGTCCAGGCTGGCTAGTGAACTGTCTGTAAACTGGCTGCAGCCCAGCCGAGCAGACATTATCTTAATGGTACTGATAGATCAGGAGTGTCACACATCATTAAAATAGCTGATTGATTAGAAGAAAATAATTAGCTTGCCCTGCCTTGCTGGAAAGCTTTTTGACATACCAAGAAGGAGATATGGAAGGGACTAGGGGTCATCCATCTTTTGATCATTTGTTTTCCCTCCAAGGTGATGAAAAAAGGCCCTGATAACCCTTAGGGAAGGGAAAGAATATAAACAAGTTGTAGTTCTTCTTCGCCACTTGCTCCAGGAGAAGCTATCGGCAGACTTTCTGAAGTGTGGTGTGTTTATTCCAGTTACATAGATACACTCCTCTAAATCAAACACTCTGTTAGTGCCTTGGTGTTGTAAATCAGTGGTTCTTTTCAAGTGACTTGATAGAATGTGATATTCTGCTTTCCCTTGACAGCGTATAAACACAGAAACCTAAATATTATAATCAAGGCCAGCCATTGGCAGGACTATGAAGAAGGAAGGGCACATAGATTCCAGTGGCTTTTCAAAGACTTTCTGGTCTTGCATGCTATCTGCGTTTCTCTGGGCATTGGTAGTCATCCTCTTTGACTACATGGGAGAGAAGCTGAGTTATTTATACTGAGGATTGATAAGGTTTAAAGCATTTTTATGCTCAGAGACATTTGCATTTTAGCCAAAGGCATAAAACTTCTCAACCCAAAGGATGTCTCTGGACAGGTATTTTGCTGATGCTGTGCATGGTCCTTCTCACTATCCTAGAAATCCTGCTGCTGACTCAGTCACCCCCTGATAATACTGTACCCTTGGAGAACAGAGAGGATCAGGTAGAATAAGAACAGATCTGGATCACCTGGGAGCCTTCAGCAGATTCTGATATATACCCCTGCCACCCTCCCCATCCTCATTCTCCATCATTGCTTCAAACAGCCACAGGTGAAAGTATGTTATTATGCTCATGTAAGAAAATAAAATGGCGGAACACCGTTGGCCTGGAGGAGAGAATCTGAGTTTGGGAGTCAGTCAGAACTGGACATTTGGTCCCTTATCAGCCTGCTGACCTTGGTCATATTACTTAATGTCCCCACAGCAATAGTATAGTGACCTTAAAAGGCTTATGGAGCTTGCATAAGGTAATATAGGAGAAAATACTTAGCCAATAAATATTAGTTTTCTTCTTTTTGAAACATAATTAGGAATTCTAAATTTCACCTGAATATAATCTGTGGACTCTCAATTGCTAATCAACTTGTACAGCTTTTTTTAAAGTTAATATTATTGATTTTTTCTGAGCATATAAGTAATACATATTTTTTGTGCAAAATTTGAGAAGTAGAAGAAAGCTCCTATTATTTTTCTTTAGGCAGAATTACTAAGTTTTTAAAAAATTTCAGTACTTTTTTAATGCATATGGGCACTTTTTTTGAACCATATTTGACATCATGCCCTGCCCCCCCAACACACATTCTGTTTTGTGGCTTTCTTTTCTCATATCATACATCATGAGCACTTTCCCATGTCATTAAACATGCAGAGTGTGTGTTTTATAGTTGCTGCCATCACTAATGACAGGCATTAGTAAGATGACACTTGTTCTTCTAGGACATATGTCAGTCATTGAAATGACTGCTCTCAGGGCAGAAGTCATAGCCACTTCTTGGTTGTTGTTTTTAATACCCCCACTTCCACAGCTGGCTCTTGGCAAGACCTTGAGTTCTTGTTTGATTTTTTTTTGTCTCTGAGAGTAGGGATGTAGAATGCCAGTGGATTTCAGCCTATTTCTCTTTCACCAAAATCTTTGGCCAAAAGATTTCTCTGTGGCCAAAAGTTCCCTCTACATTCTGCAACAAAAGGCCATGCCTCCAATGCAGTTATCCTTCAATCCACAACTTGCCCCAGGGCAGTGTAGAGTTGTGGCAAAATGATTTTTGAAAGAATAAATGCATGCATGAGGTAAAAAGTCTTCCTTTCATCCAGAAATAATGATGCTGTGCTGGTTATAGTTATTTCTAACATGATCTTATAGGTAAGTTTTAGCTTTCTCTTTTATGTTATTTGACTTCTCTGTGCCTCGGTTTCCTTATCTGCAAAAAATGGAGGTAATACTACCCATATCATGGGGTTCTTGGGGTGTTAAATGAAAGAATACATGTGAAGTGCTTTCAACATTGTCTGGCAAAAAGCGGTCACTCAATAACCATAGCTGCTATCATCATCATCATCATCATCATCATCATCATCATTGTATGTGCTTTTCTACCCTTTCCAAAATTTCTAAAGTCCAGTTACCCATACACACAATATTTTTTAAAAGGAATAACGCACAGTCATGGGAACAAAGCATCTTAGGTCAACAGAGTAAAACAGAATTGGGATGACTGGTTAGAAACCAGAAGAGGGGGTTGCTCACATAGAAAGAGAAAGACAGGATGAAAACAAGGGAGAGGAAAAGGAAAACAGAAAAGAGGGCAAACAGCAAACAGAAAAGAGAAAATGAATTACAGGCTGGCCAGAACTCAGGGATGGGGGGCAGGCATTTGTATTTAAAAACTGCTCCATGGACTTGAGCCCAATGCACTCACACCTTGACAAGGGAACTCACAGCGCCTCCTGCAGCTCCACATCCCTCACCTAGTCTGGAAAAGGGCAGGGGGAAGTGAGAAGGGAGTAAGAGCGGGAACTGGAAGATGAGAACATTTGAAGCTTGGAAAGGTAAATCAACTTGTGAAGGTCTCTCGGCCAATTGCTGGCCACACTGGTCTAGAACTCAGCTTTCAGGCTATCCACACTCATTCTCAATACCTCTCCACCCCTGCCTGCCAGTTTCTCTCTAAAGAGATCTAAATGCAATAACTGACCCAAGAATTTGGAGTCTGCACCATGGCAATTAGGGCAGCCATATATTAGAGGATGGAACAAAGATGCTGATCAGTCGGTTTCCATCAGTGGTTTGCGGAAGACTGAACACTAGCCACATGCCACCCTCTGCCCTCCACTGCCCAACCCCCTCAACTCCCTTTCCTTTTGTGATGCTTTCTAGACCTGTATGTCTATCAGAGCAGGTGCCAAGCCAACTGCTTCATAATTTAATAGCTCATTGTATTTGTTATGCAAGATGGAAGAGAAAGAATCTAGTGGATGTTTCAGTTTTATACCAGCCTGTGCATGTGTGTTGTCAAAGTGACTTGACTGAATGATTCTGGGCCGATGGGCTTGGCTTATGGAAGTCTGAGCCTTGACATGTAGCCTGGGCACAGACCCTGTGAAAAACACAATTTTTAATTTTTTCATTCTTTTCTTGATGGGGGGCATTTTATAATATAATTTGGTGCTGCAATTTTCAAACAATGGTCAGATTCAAGTATATTTTTGGACAGGCAGGAATGTCCATGTTATTTCTCTGCATTTATTTTACTGGATTATTGGATCAAATATGAATGTGTGCCCTGTGAGAGAGACTGCTGTTAGTTTGTGTTTTGGTTTATAGAAAGTTAGGAGTAAACCCGTTGCCATTGTACAAAGTCTTCTAGGGGCCTCATACTGTTGAGCCTGGGCCAGACCTGCTTTGCTCAAATACTCTAACTTTGATCAAAGACAATTTAATACCCAGAAGGGGGAAAAAGTAAAATTCGCATCCAGTAATTAAGACTAATTAGTTATATTTTCTATGAAAAAAGGGTGTGGGTTGCACTTATCTGCTCTCTGGCAGCTACTGCAAAGCCCCAGCAGTGAGCAGAGACTGTTGCCCAAGGAATATCACTGAGTGGGACGCAATCTTGCAACACAAGCTGGTGTGGAATCTGAGACATGATGCCTTAAGATGTCATGTTAAGAAGTGGCTGGTGTAGAAATTGGAGCATTCTGAATTAGTCTACTTTATGTTTCTGGAAGTGATATTTTCCTCCCATGTCAAAACTTCACACCTGAGAAAATAAGTAGGAATGTCTTCGCGGTTATGAACTTGAAGTGAATGATGACAATTTTGAGACAAATGCCAAAATAGGATATCCTCATTTTCCTCATTCCTTATAAGGTAGTGGTCTGGTCTTGTTCACATTTAAAACCTGCAGCAGGGGGCGGTTGGAGCCTCCCCCTCCAAAGGGAGTGAGGGCTCCCTTTGTTCCCCTTTCGCCTCTGGAACTACTCTGGAGCTATACAGCTTAGGACCAGCAGATGGCATGTGGTGTCAGGCTCGTGGACTCTTCGAGCCTGGGAAAGCCATCTTTTTCCTGCCATAAAATTCTAAACTTTAGTTTTAGCTATTAGGTATTGTAGTGTATAATCTGGCTCTGACTTTCTATGATGTCTAGTTCACCTATGGTGAAAACAAAATGAAATATAACAGACACCATTTCATTCATTCCTTCAACTGCAAATGGAGAAGTTTACCATTTTCTTCAACTGGCCTAGGACGCTCTTGCAAGCCTCAGAGGATGCTATGGAATGGAATAGGAGGGCGGAGAAGAGGATGAGAACACTACTCCCATGGGTTCTGAGAACGGAAGCAGATAATCATTACAACCCACCCCATTCTTCCCCCTAGCCCATAGCAAAGATACCTGGGATTTCCAGAATGCCTGCTGCTGGAATCTAGAGACAGCTGAAAGCATCACATGGGATTTTGAAAGTAGATTGTTTTCATACTTTTGAAGCAGAATTTACCTTAATTTCCTTGCTTTAAGTCCAGCACCTTAGCCCTAACCTCCTCTAGGCCTGGTATCTCTGAGCCTAGAAGTTCAGCAGAGAATAAATTTCTAGTCTTCCAAGGGGAGAGGGAAGGGGGAGGACAGGGTGGACATATAAAAGCCTGTCTGCATGGTGTGAGTGAGAGAACCTAGAAGTCTGCCTTCCATAGATTTTTCAGCCAAACCATGTTTCAGCCTCATGTTTCACCCTCACCTTCCTCAGTATTTACTGTCTCTATGACCTGAACCTTTCTGGGGGCTCTAATGAGAAAATTGTTCACTTTAAAAAAATCCTCTTTGATAGATACCTGTCATTCTGTTAATCCCCTGCTCTATGTTTTCATAGTTTTACACATTGTGAAACTGGGGAAAGAATTTCCCAGCACACTTTGCAGCCAGGGGGCAGGCATGTGACCTAAGATCCACCAATCAAACACACCCACATGAAACTCTGATTTGGAAGTAAGCAGCATAAGAGAACAGACTGGGTTCTGAGCCTTCACACGCACTTTGCAGGTGAGGGTGCTGGCAGAGAGTCGTGGTGGCAGCACAGTTTCACCGAGTTACTTCTGTGGGAGGGTCTGGGCTGTATTCCAAGGATTCTATACTTGAGCGTCTTTTTCTCTAGACCTCCCGATGAGTCACTGAGCCACTAATAACTCAATAAATTCTGCTTAAATCAGCCTAAATGGATTTTGTCACTTGCAACTTAAAAAAAAAAAAAAGAAAAAGGAAAAAAATATTGGTCTGTGAAAGCAGAGTAAATTTAAAATTGATCAGAATCTAAAATGATTGGGCTTAGGGGTTGGGGGGCACTGCTGGACAAAGGCAAGGCATCTTTTGTTGTGCAGCAAGTCCCAGGGATAGCCAATGCTGCTCTCCTTCAGCAGGTGCTCTCTGACTGTGGCCACAATGTAAGATGAAAAGAAGTCCGTGATACGAAGCTTTGAAAGGCTCACCAAGACAACTGCTTCCTTAAAAGAAGCAGTTAGAAACAATGACTTCAAAGCAGTAGCCTTGGCTAGAAAGGCCTTGTGTGATATACCTTGTTCAGGCCCATCGCAAAATTTTGGGTTCAAGAATGTCTCACCATGAAAAGCTCTGATTTCAAATAGTTCCATGAAGTGGACATTGGAGAAGGATTAGGAAAGGACAGGTCACTAATGTCAGAAATAATGGAAGAAAATCTTCAAGTTTAAAGACTGTCTTCACAGGGTCTTTGGCCCTGTCTTCATGCACATGCAATTGACAGGAAACACGTATAAGAGAAGCCAACTAAGGTTTCTAGGAAACCACATGGTAAAAGACATCTTAAGCTTGCCTGGTAACTACCTATGACTTTATCCTTAAAGCAAATCCAGGCCTCTGGATTTCTACCAGCATGCAGAAGTCTACGGAAGCTCTGTATCCCCCCAGAAGGCTATGGTCTTTATTACTCACCAATGATAAATTATATATGATAATTAATAGGGAGATCATATTAGAAGGTGGTTTCTAGAATCACCAACCAAATAAGTGTCAAGCTGGGAATCATTGCTGTATCCCTATCCAGCAGGATTTGCTATTTACTATTACTTAATGCCTGCTGAGTATTTCCTACTCTTCATTTTTTTTTTTTAAACTGGAAGTTTTACAAATCTTGGTGATCCTGTTTCTTCTCCTCCATTGTATAACATGTGTGTTGTAAGATGACTTGTCTTAGACTTTTAGTAAATAATGATTTTAAGAAATCAGTACTGTTCGAAGCCCTTACTATTTATAATAGAAGATTCTTCAGAAGAAGACCCTAGAATAAGAAGGAATATGTTCTCAACTCAATATGTTATTCAGATATCTTAGCAAGGACAGAAATCTTGAAGGAGTTCCAGATACCAGTAAGAGTCATTGTGTCATCCTATTGCTCATGTGTTGGATTTTTTTTTTAAGAGAGGGAGAGAAACATCAATGTGCGGTTGCCTCTCATGTGCCCCCTATTGGGGACATGGCCTGCAACCCAGGAATGTGTCCTGGCTGGGAACCAAACTGGCCACCCTTTGGTTCGCAAGCTGGCACTCAATCCACTGAACCACACCAACCAGGGTCCTCCCCTCCCCTCCTCTCCTCTCCTCTGTGACTGATGGACTGAGAGAGGGGAACTGGTCTAGAAAGGATTAGGGTGAGTGTATGTAGGACCTTGCTGGCTATTCAAGATGGAGAATGGCCACCTGTGAACAGAAACCATGCCGATCTTCCTGTCTGTCTGCCCTTCTCTACTGCTCCTTTCAATGACTTCCTACCTGGACTCCACCAAAATAACCCCGCCCTTCTCCCTCCTGATCCAAGGGCTTCTAGCATAAGCTAGGGGTCAGCGAGGTACAAATGAAAGTGGCTCCAAACCCTTTGCAAGTGTGGGGAAGGAATTTAAAGTCGTCAGTCAGTGGGCTGGGGATGGAGGTAGGAGGAGCTTTCCTCATTAGCTCTGATTCAGACCTCATATTTCAGCTGATCACTTCCAACCCACAAGTCCTGTCTCATTCCTTTGATTGCCTTTATTTCTACCCAACCTCAAGAAAAAGAGTAATGTAAACAAATACAATAAAACCAAGACCTTCGTGGGTATAGGTGAAGGCTGAGGGAAGCCAAGGAGGTCTTTAAATCAAGGTAACGCAAATAACTTAAAAACCTCAGAATTCTCAAGGTTAGAAAGACTCTTGGCAATTTCTGTCAACTCAGGGCCTAATATTGCCACCACCCCTACTGCCACACCCAATGTTTCTTGGGTCCTTTCTCCTTTTTTTTCCTGCTTGCCTTTCTGGAGTAATAATCTCAGCCAAACTCTACTAATTGTGCCCATATTTGAATGCAGAACAATTTGGTCTTCACTCTATTCTCTCTTCTTCCAGACTCTGGGTCTGATTTATCTTTTTAGCCTTAATATCCTATGAAGGTATAATAAAGACTATTCCTCCCTAAGAAGAATTCTGATGTAGCTATTAAGTAGCCTTTAACCATTTTACACAGTTAATAAAACCAATTGCTTTGTTTTTTTTTGTTTTGTTTTTAGCTTTTACTTATTGTTTGAATAGCTATTGTAAAGTGCTCTTTAAAAATTTCAAAAAACTTGGAGAAGTAAAAAGAAGCAAAAAATCTATGGCATCTGAAACTTGGCATCTCTTAAGGACAATTTCTATTCCTGTCATGTCTCATTCATGTCCTTTGACATCCTCTCTCTAAGCAAAGGATCATTCATTGGCTTGACTTTTTAGGATTGCCTCACTTAATTTTACAGAAATATAGGGCCTGTTTGTGATCCAAGAAGGATGTTGTCAGCATTAAGGGCTTCCCTTATCTCCATCCATGCCCACAATATTTGGCAGGTGTTCCTCATAGTTTGTGGTTTGGGATTATAACTGTTTCCTTGTTTCATTCATGATGGGGAGAGTTTTTTCTTTCATTTTTGTCCCATTTATTGTTTTCATTGGAATTTTAGGAAGAGGAATGGCATAAGTGTTTTTACTCTGCTGTCTTTAACAAGATCTGCTTTTTAAAATAATTGTATGTCTGCTTTTAATTTTTCACTTAAAGAAAAAGTTAAGGGAGGAATGTACACAAAATTCTAGTTAACTTTCAGTTGTTCAGGTGCCCAATAGAGAAGTGCTTCCTTAAATGGCAGCCAGTCCTGCCCTGAAGATGGCCTTCCCTTGGCCCTGGCACCCTGGTTGGAATTTTCCCAGGAAGGGATGGCCTAGCCCCCTGGGAGCTGTCACCACAGATTGCCCATGCTGAGAGGGCAGACTGCAAATCACAGCAGCTGCAGACACTTAGAGAGCACATGTAGAGAGGATAGCGGCTGATGCCTGAAGACTGAGAGGAGCCATACCTCAGCTGTAGACCAGCAGGAGCCTGCAGAGGAAGACAACCTGCTTACACATCCTTCCTCCTGCTCCATGAGAATCCATAAACTTCTCCATCACTCAGACGCCATCTTGAGAAAACAAAAGTGAGGAGATCTTTCGGAGGCAGGGAGCTGGCTCCCATAAAGAATCTTACCATTGAATTCAGCTCTCCCTCCCTTTTTTCCACTCTGGAAGAGGTTGTTACTTAGCAAGGTAAGTTTATTTTTGCCACCTTTAGGAAGGAGAGCTTCAGAGCAAGATTAAATTGGTTATAGAAAACACACTTGTTTTTGTACATCTGATTTGTAAGGTATAAATCTTGACCTTGTGACATCTTTCTGCAATAAGCAGCCCGCTGGAAGGAAAATGGCTCTGCTGGGGACTGGAGCTGAGCTTGCTTTACTCCTGGCTCTGCCACCAACTGGCTGTACGATGTTGATTAAAATCACCTTCTAGTTATAAATTTCATCAACTCTAAAATGTAGGGGTTGGGCCAGATAAGTAATTTTCAAATGTTCTGTTTATTTTGTTTATTAGCGGTGTCCTTTGGAAAATAAAATCTTACTTAGATGGACAGTATAGAAAACAGGTACAGTTGGAGTTTCCTCTGGCAAAGTGGGGAGGAGGTGTCTGGAACCACACGCATTGGGGAGCCGCTTGGGTGCCCCTGGGAATCCCTGGGTCACCACTGAAAACTATGATCTCTGGTCCCTTTTGATTCTAATCCTCTATTGAATCTAGTGATTCAATATCTACCCAAGGTTAGGAGTAGCTGGCTGCAGCATGAAATAAGCTATTTCATGGTCCGTGGGCACCTGAAATGGTTGTTTCTGACTTGTCCTTTTTGGGGGGCAAGTCCATTATCTTAATATTAAAACAAAAAAAATTCCTAGAACTTCATGGTGGATAGAGGTTCATTTTCTCTTTTAAAACCAAAAAAAAAAAAAAAAAAACAAAAACAAACAAACAAAAAAAAAAGGCAAGAAAAAGCTTGAGGTAGCCCATGAACTAGAAATCGGTCACCATTGTACGATTGACATGGCAGAGTCATGTCCAGGAGCCAGCAACACTTTAGCGTTTAATATGTGCTGGGTACTGTGGAGTCCTGAAAACACCCCAAGAGGTGGATAGGACCCTTACTTAAGGACACTATCACAGGTTAAGTAACTTCCTCAAATATTACACACTATTACAGCGAAAAATAGCTTTAAAAAATTTATGGTCATAAATAAGATGTTCAAATATACAACCACTTAAATGAAAACATGGAAATCCTCATCCTGTAGAAGCTACCATTCAATGAACAACTCCATGACAGAAAATTGGAAAACCTGGATAAAATAGATAAATTTCTAGAAACATACAATCTTTCAAATCTGAATCAGGAAAAATCATAACATTTGAATAAACCAGTTACAACGAATGAAATTGAAGTAGTACTTTTAGAACTCCCAGCATACAAAAGCCCTAGGCCAGATGGCCTCACAGATGAATTTTACCAAACATTCAAAGAAGAACTAACACCTACCCTTCTCAAACTATTCCAAAAATTCCAAGAGCAGAGAAGACTCCCAAGCTCATTTTATGAGGCCATATTATCCTAATTTCAAAACCAGATAAAGACACAACAAAAAATATATATACAGGCCAATATCTCTGATGAACATAGATGCTAAAATCCTCAACAGACTTCTGGTCATGATGGAGGTATAGGTAAACACTGCTTTCCTCATCCCACAACCACAGCAAAAATTAAAACTAAACTACAAATAAGTATCACCTAGAATTGTTGGAAATCAAGCTGTATGGAAGTCCAAGAACCAAGGAATTAAAGAAATCACATTCATCCA
Source organism: Anoura caudifer (assembly GCA_004027475.1). Taxonomy (NCBI): domain Eukaryota; kingdom Metazoa; phylum Chordata; class Mammalia; order Chiroptera; family Phyllostomidae; genus Anoura; species Anoura caudifer. The sequence goes on along the minus strand of PVKU01003467.1, from coordinate 77,254 downwards.
CACAGGTAGAAGGGGCTGAGACATGGTGAAGTGTGGAGATGTGGAGACATGGAGACACAGAACAGGTGGTCCCATATCCATGTGTGGTGGATAAAAGTTGGGAGGGATACCTCTGGAGCTAGGGATCTCAGCCCCACACCAGACCACACAGCCCTGGGTTCTAGTGCCAGGAAGGTAAGTCCCCATAACTTCTGGCTGTAAAAACCCTTGACAGTTGAGGAGGCAGAAGAAACTGTGGGATTCTCAGGTGTCTCCTCTTAAAGGACCCACAACAGACTTAGGACTTACACAAACTCAATCCCTTTGGGCTCCAGCGCCAGGGCAGCAGCTGGAAGGGCATCAGGGGCACACGGGGGGAAGCTGAAGTGTCTGACATCAGGGCAACTGCTGGGGGACAGCTTCCTTCCAGACAAAACTTCAGAGGCCAGGCAGCAACGTTGTCTCCTCTCCCACACAGAGCCACAGAGTAGCAACACCATGATGGAGACCCCATCAGCCTGGCTTGCACGGGTTGCCCCGCCCCCTCACAATTACCTAAGGTTCTGCTCCATCCAACTTACGGGTATGCTTCTCTACAATAGGCCATATTACTAAGACAGGGAGTCAAAGCAGCTCTATCTATACATAGAAACAAACACTCATTTTGCCAAAATGAAGACAAAGAAACATAGCTCAAATGAAAGAACAGGACTCCAGAAAAAGAACTAAACAAAGTGGAGATAAGCCATCTATCAGATGCAGAGTTCAAAACACTGGTTATTAGGATGTTGAAGTACCTCAACAGCATAAAAAATGACCCAGGCAGAAATGAAGTTTACACTAAGTGAAATAAAGAAAAATTTACAGGAAACCAATAGTGGAGTGGATGAAGCTGAGAATCAAATCAATGATTTAGGACATAAGGAAGAAAAAGAAAACATTCAATTAGAACAACAAGAAGAAAATGAATCAAAAAAAAACAAGAAAAGGCTAAGGAGCCTCTGGACAACTTCAAACATACCAACTTCCAAATCATAGGGATGCCAGAAGGAGAAGAGAAAGATCAAGAAATTGAAAGTTTGTTTGAAAAAAACAGTGAAAAAAACTTCCCTAATTTGGTGAAGAAAATAGACATACAAGTTCAGAAATCACAGAGTCCCAAACAAGATGGACACTAAGAGGACCATACCAAGACACATGATAATTAAAATGCCAAAGGTTAAAGACAGTGAGAGAATCTTAAAAGCAGCAAGATAAAAGTAGAGAGTTGCCTGTAAAGGGGTTCCCATAAGACTGTCCACTGATTTCTCTAAAGAAACTTTGTAGGCAGGAAGGGACTGGCAAGAAGTATTCAAAGTGATGAAAAGCAAGGACCTACAACCCAGATTACTCTACTCTAAATAATTATTCTATTATTTAGAACTGAAGGACAGATAAAGTGCTTCCCATACAAGGTTAAAAGAGTTCATCATCACCAAGCCATTTTATATGAAATGATAAAGAGACCTATTTAAGAAAAAGATCAAAATATAATCATTAAAATGGTAATAAATTTACAACTATCAACAATTGAATCTAAAAAGCAAACTAAGCAAACAAGCAGAACAGAAACAGAATCATAGATATGGAGATCCTTTGGAGGGTGATCAGTAGGGAGGGAAGAGGGGGAAAATGGGGGAACAGTGCAGGGATTAAGAAGTACTAATTGGTAAATACAAAACAGACAGGGAGATGTTAAGAACAGTATAGAAAATCAAGTAACCAAAGAACTTATATGCATGACCCATGGACATAAACTAAGGGTAGGATTGCCTGAAGGGTAGGGGTACCAGGTGAAGGCGAGGCAAAGGGGGAAAAATCGGGATAACTGTAATAGCATAATCAATAAAATATATTAAAAAATAAAATCCTCAACAAAATATTAGCAAACCAGATCCAATAATACTTAAGATCATATACCATGATCACATGGGATTTATGCCTGGGATACAGGGTTGGCACAATATTCACAAATCAATAAATGTGATATATCACATAAAGAAATGAAGTATAAAAATCATAAGATCATATCAATAAATACAGAAAAAAGAATTTGATAAAACCAAGCACCCATTTATGATAATAACTCTAAGCAAAATGGGAATAGAGGGAGCATACCTCAACATAATAAAGGCCATATACAAAAACCCTACAGCCAACATCATACTCAATGAGCAAAAATTGTTTCCTCTTAGATCAGAAACAAGACAGGGAAGTCAGCTTTTACCTCTTTTATTCAACATAGTACTGGAAATCCAACATAGTACTGAAAGCCACAGCCATCAGATGAGAAACTAAAAGACATCCAAATTGGAAAGGAAGAAGTAAAATTGTCATTATTCACAGATTACATGATACTGTAATAGAAAACCCTACAGACTCCACTAAAAAATTATTAGAACTAATAAATGAATTTGGTAAAGTGGCAGAATACAATATAAATACCCAGAAACAAGTTGCATTTTTATACATCAATAATAAACTATCAGAAAGGGAAACTAAGAAAACAATCCCATTTACAATTATAGCAAAAAAAAAAGTACCTAGAAATAAAAATTAGTCAAGGTGCTAAAATACCTGTACTTGGCAAAGTATAGGATACTAAGGAAGGAAACTGAGGAAGATACAAATAAGTGCAATCAGATACCATGTTCATGGATAGTTATGGAGTGGAAGAAATAACACCATTAAAATGTCCATATTACTCAAAGCAATATATAGATTCAATGCAATTCTTATTAAAACACCAATTGCTTATTTCACAGATCTGGAATAAATATTCTAAAAGTCTATATGGAACCACAAAAGGCTCTGAATAACCCCAGCAATCTTCAGAAAGGAGAACAAAATTAGAGGTATCATACTACCTGATATCAAACTATACCACAAGGCCATTGTAATTAAAACTGCCTGGTATTGGCATAGGAACAGACATGTAGATCAACAAGACAGGACAGAGAGTCCAGAAATAAATCTATGCCTTTACAGTCAATTAATATGTAACAAAGGAAGCAAGAGCATATAATGTAGTAAAAACAGCATCCTCAATAAATGGTGTTGGGTAAATTGAACAGGTATGTGCTGAAAAATGAAATTAAACCATCCACTTAGACCATCCACAAGAATAAACTTAGAATGGATAAAAATCTTAAATGTAAGTCATGAAACCACAAGAATCCTAGAAGAAAACATAGCCAGTAAAATTTCATTCATCTCCTGTAGGAATATTCTTGCTGGTACATCTCATATGGCAAGGGAAATAAAGAAAAAAATAAACAAATGGGATTACATCAAATTAAAAAGTTTTGTATAGTAAAGGAAACCATCAACAAAATGAAATGGCAATCCACTGAATGTGAGAACATATTTGCCAATATACATCTGATAAGGTGTTAATTTCCAAAATACAGAAAGAACTTACACAACTGAATACCAATAAGGCAAAAAAAAAAAAAAAAAAATTAAAAAAAGGGTAAAGGACCTGAACAGACACTTCTTCAAAGAGGACATACAGATGACCAATAGACATATGAAAAGATGCTCAACATCACTAACCATCAGAGAAATGAAAATTAAAACCACATAAGATATCACTTCATGCCTGTCAGAATGGGTAGCATCAATAAATCAATGAACAAGCACTGGTGAGGCTGTGGAGAACAGGGAACCCTAGTGCACTGTTGGTGGGAATGCAGACTGGTGCAGCCACTGTGGAAAACAGTACGAAGTTTCCTCAGAAATTAAACATGGGACTACCTTTTGACCCAGCAATCCCACTTCTGGAAATATATCCAAAGAAACTTGAAACACTAATTTGAAAGAATATATGCATCTTTATGTTCATTGTAGTGTTATTTACAATAGCCAAGATCTGGAAACAGTCCAAGTGCTCATCAGTAGATGAGTGGATAAAAAAGCTATGGTACATTTAGACAATGGAATACTTCTTAGCTGTAAAAGAAAATAAAATCTTACCTCTTGAGACAGTATGGATGGACCAGGAAATTATTATGTTAAGCGAAATAAGCCAGTCAGAGAAAGACAAATATCATATGATCACACTTGTGTGTGTAATCTAATGACAAAAATAATTTAACAAACAAAATAGAAACAGAAATATAGATACATAGAACATACTGATAGCTGTCAGGGGGAGAGGTGTTAGGGGCTAAGAAAAAAAGGTGAAGGGATTACCAAAATACATATATATACACACATACGACACATTGACATGAGCAACAGTATGGTGATCACCAGAGGGAAAGGTGGTGGGGGAGGTGGGAGAGGGCAAAGGAGGGATAAATGGGAATGGAAAGAGACTTTACTTTGGGTGATGGGTGCATGATGCAGTGTGCAAATGATGTTTTGGTGAGTTTTATACTTGAAACCTGTATGGTTTTATTAACCAATGTAACCCCAATAAATTCAGTAAAAAGAAGCTATCACTTAGTAACTCTCAGAGCATTTCTGTACATGAAATGAATAAGGGAAATGTTTGAGACAAACAATCTGACTTTTAAATGCAGATCAAAGTTCTCCACAGCAATGAAGAAAGCCTGTGGGTATTTCAGGGAGGTTTACCAAGAAAGCAAGCATCTTCCCCTCTACTTGACCGACTTATATTTTAACAAGTTCAGCCGTTGCAGTCCATGCAGAAAAATACTCTCAAAGGAGTATTTACAATGTGGATCTTATATTAAACATTTGGTTTTATATACTTAAATATTTATAAGAGCATATGTGGAATAAATTTTAGCCTACAAACTGAAGTGTGCAAAACATATCAATTTCTTTATTTCTTTAAATTAACTTAGTTTCAGACTCTCAGCCTCCATCCTTCCTCTAAGATGTTAAGAATGTTTGCCTCATCCTTGTTGGGGCTCCCTCTCTTTCCCGGATTCACACCAGAACCAGGAAGCTTTACTTGGAATGAGGACAATTGAGGAAGGACCTCTAATCCCCAGTTTTTCAAGGTACCACTTTCATCCACACTGTGAGGCCCAGAGTGGTGCCCTGGGTTTTGGTGTCATCGTGTAGGGTTAGGGAACTTTGCAGAGTGCCACCCTTTTGAAGCCATCTGCAAAGAAGCCATCTCCTCTACGCAGGGCCAGCTGTGTGGCTGTGCAAACTGTGTGGTCTCACAGGGCCCCACTCTCAGAACCCTGGATTTGTTTTAATGCTCTGTTGTTGCTGTCTTGAAATTTCAACAAGGAGCTTCACAGTTTCATTTTGCACTGGGCCCACAAATTACATAGCTGATCCTGCCTGTGGTTTAGTTATCACTCCTCTGCTTTCTCAGTGGGGTCCACAGTCTTCCTCTACCCATTAGGCAGAAGAGCCTCTATCTCTCTCTGCCCTCCAATGCTTTGTCCTTCTTCCTCAGAGTTCGGGGCACTTATCTCTTCATTTGGTGTAGGCATTTACAAAAAGCAGGAAGAGCCGCAGATTTCTGCCTTCCAGCCTGCAAAAATCCCTGAGGAAAGGAAGCACAAAAGGAACTGGTTTCTTTTTAAACTGGAAAAAGAAAACAAATATGTGAGAAGAAAAGACACCCCTCAATTTTGCAATGAATTATTATGCCACATATATAGTTGTGCTTCAATTCACTATAAGTTGATTTCATGATTAGTTTTGATTCTTTGGCCTGCAAAATAGGGCTCTAGGACCAGAACCCCAACTCACACTGCTGTACCCATAGGAAGCAAGGACACAGAGACCTAAGTTAGGTGTTGCTGTTTGTAGGGTGCCATGTACATTCTAGCTCAAACTGGGATGATTTTGAAAAGGACACTATCAATAACACACCTGAAAGAGTGAACTGGGACCAGCATGGGCAAACAGGGATACACGGTCACCCCAACTATACGTGATGGAGCCAGGATTTGAACCCAGGTCTGTGTGGCTCCCACTGTTTGGTATTAATTAAGATAACCTGTGGTTAGCTCAGGCAATTTTCATGAATGCTTTCTTCCACATCCACTGTATTGTGGTCCTGTTGAGTAGGTTCACAACTGGAGAATTTTATTCATGAAGACCCCAAGAACTGCATTCCTCAGTTGCAATTGGCCAGTGCTCCAGGCATGAATGAGGGAAGTTTCATCTTCAATATTTACTGAAAACAGACACTGAAGTTTGAGAAGCAAATGTAAAGTGCTCATTTCAAAAGCCTCTTTATATACATGTTAAATCAGTTTGTGGGAAAGAGACCACAGAGATTGTTTAAACATTCATACTGATGACACAACTGTTCTAAAATATGCAGTTCCTTGTAGTTCTATGTGGAATTAATTGCATATGGAGGAAGTCATCTTTTGAAACCAGATTAAAAGAAAATAGTTCATAACCCAATGATATCAACATGCACACCATTGTGCCTGGGACTCAGCTTCAGTTTTTCTTATCTTGTCCTCTGTCTTCTAACAGTGTTTTCTCCCTCAAGGCGTCATGACTGAACTATATAGCTCTGTGGACAGAAAAAAAAATCTGGGGCCAGAATGTAAGAGACTTCACTTCGGCACAAGTGGCTCTGTTCGCACTCTCTTTCTGACCTTGGAATCCATAGTTGAGCTCACTTTTCTGTGTCTGTCCCTTAGCGGAGGACTCGAAGGGCTGGTCCTTCTCTACCCTTGAATTTCATTGGAGTAATTAATGCAGCAAGTATTTGGGAGCCAAATTTCTTCTCTTACCACACACCGTATTTCAATATTCACCCTTAAGTGAATTACCCACAATCCCTCGCAAGGACTATTGTTAACTGCAAAGCCAACAGCTCTGTTTAGAAAGAAACAACTCCTTATCTATGGCACTCCAAGGGGAAGCAGCATTCACTTCCTAGGGATGGTCTAGCACTGCTGTGGGGTTCAGCCTCTCTATGATACAATCAGCCCTCAAGCACAGCTCCACGGAGTGGAGGAACTCCCCCGTATGTCTTACTCACTGCAGTAATCACACTTTTAGTACATCTGCTGTTTTTAAATTTCCAGTCCCATTAATTCTTCCATTTCTAAAAAAGATAGGAGGAGTTGAGAATACCCATACTCACTTTGAAGTACCCTCACTTAAATGAGAGACTTGAAAAAAATCGAGACATGAGGCAATCCTGAAAATATGAATAAAAGAATATAAATATTTCTCCAGCCTCTCCAGTCTTCATTAAAATACGCAAGACGAAGAAACCAGTTTGCCCTTTTATGTTTAATTTGGACTCTAACTTCTTTGAAAACTTCAGCAATATGATTAATTTTAGCTTATCTTATGGAATGTCTCTCCACCTATAAAAAAGTCTATTCATCTTCAGAAGTGCATAAATATGTCTCCTGTTTTACAGTTATTTTTAAATATCTTTTACATACAATTGTAATGAGATCTATTTCCAGGACAATAGCTAAGTATCAATTACATTTCCATTATGCTCTATTAGTCTCATGGTTGGAAAAGATAAGCAAAAATAAGCTCCCTTGGATGAATATGAATACAACATTCATTTGATCCAACAAGATCAAAAAGAACAAGAAAAGAGAAGACAGATAAGGGGAGAAAGAGAAGAAAAAGCAGAAGAGGAAAAAAAATAAGAGCATGAGAGTTGTAAATTGTAGGTAAAGGTGTAGAAAATTTCCTTTTCACATTTTTCTGTGTTATCCCACATAATGTTGGAAAATCTGTGGAACAATGGAAAGAGAATGGGCAGGCAACAGAAGATCCTCTGTCTAACTTTCCTTTTATTATCTAAGTATCTCATTATCTACTTTTCTATCTTCCAGAGTCCCCAGGCTCATGTGAGGTCCATACATCCACACAGGAAAGTGCTTTGTCTACATGGATGCACTGAACACAGCATTACCTTATTTGATGCCTTGAGGTGGATGAATTTAAAAATTATTTCCAATGTGAAGTTATAATCAAATAATTAAAAGTATTTATAATGATAACATATACTTCAAATTGGTGATGAAAGCAACCTACTCAATGAGAAATGGTATACTCAGCTATTAAAAATCATATTCCTATAGAAAAAAGTTAACTTGTATTGTAAGGGCCATAATTCATTTTCTATATTTCAATTCAAACCTTTCAAATGAAAAGTTACCCATGAAACTTACTCATGGGATGTGAATGATCAATTTTTCCTTCTTTGGTTATCCCCCTATAGAAGCATGGACTTTCTGTACAAAGACAAAGGACATGGTTTTCTCCAGATAAATATCCCCTCATTGATAAAAAATGAGCAAAGGCAGAATAGCAGTATTCCCTCCAGTAATGTGAGTCATGTCAGCACTAACCAGCTGGTCTTTGTCTGTTCTGCAGTCAAAGAAAATAGGAACTTAGCTTGCATCCCAGTTTCCAAGCACAGGAGAATTTGCTCTCCCAGGTGTGCACATGGGAAAAATACCTAAACCCAGGTAATTTTACAGAAACCCTTACTCCGATATGGCCAGCAAGGCTGTGGAAGCCCTAGGAAAGCGAGCATAAGGCCATAGTTGCTATTTCTGCAATGAAGTTACTCTCCGCAAGACATCCTTGGGTTTTCTCCATTTGGTAAACAAGGGTTCAGGGAGCAAATTAGAGTCATGAAAGACTGTTGAGATGGTAGGCAGTTCAAGTGTTGTAACTTCTGCCATTCATTAAATCAATACAGTTGTTCCACTAATCAGATGGGCATTCAGAACAGCCAAGAATGTGGACAGCTGGGGTGGTGAGTGACAAGTTACCAAATACTTGTCACTTTTGGCCCATTTGCTTCTATCTGTATAATCTTGAAAGCAGGATCATATTTATTAACACACTTTGCAGGCAAAGCTTTCAGGTATTCATGTGTAATCAGTGCAAATCTTGGGCAATACACTTTGGTTTTGTCTAACCCAGAAAGGTGAATTGAAATGAGAGTGATTTTTCTGGATAACTTGATCCAATGGAATAATGCCCCATTGTCACGTGATGATGTTAAGGTTCCTGTAGCCCATGCCTTAGAACCCAGTTACATGGGAGACCATGTTTGAACAATGTCCTTTAAAGCATTCAGTAACTAAATCTCACTGGACAGGAGCCAAGACAAGCCTCTTTAATTCCAAATTCCACTCTGGTGGGTCATGTTATTGGATGGCTCAAGTGAATTTGGGCCAGAAAAGAAGGGCCTCTCTTCCCTCATTAGTTGTTTTTTGTCTGAGTTATCCAGATGATTGCTTCACTTTTGAACTTTCTTTTGCCTGCATGGAATAGAGAGGCAGCTCTAGTTTTCAGTTTTGTGTTTGGTCATCATGGAATCAGTACCTATAATTCTCAGAAGTCATTCTCATGGAAATGTATAGTTTTTATGTATGTCAAAAAGAACCTCCTAAATCCAATTAGTTGTTTATTCTTTTATAATTTTTTATTTGTTCTTGTAAGTCACTCAGCAAATATTTATCAGGCAAGCAAAAAACATCATCCTTAGTCCATTTATTCAGGAATCTCTAATCAGCTGACACATTTTTTAAATACTACAAAGCACCAGTAAAAAGGGAGCATTTTTTGGAAAGCTTCTGTTCATTTAAAAACAAAAAGATGAACTTATAATACAAATGTATTATTTAAAGCTGACACAGCATCTTTAGCTTGAAAAGATTTCAAGCATTAATATTTAATCCTGACAACGTTAGTCCCCCAAAGTAAATTGTGTCTTTCTTTGAAGACTGGAGAAGTGGAAACCTTTATGTTGTATCTTTCCCTCTACTGGATGATCATTTAGAACTAGGCCGCTTGTCTCATACCTGTTCACCTCACCAGGTAGTCCTGTAGAGTATGCAAATATGAAATGAGACTACATGCAAATGAGGTTTTTTCTGCCTCAGCCCTCATTTCTGCTCTCTCAGTACTACTTCCCAAAGTTAGCAGCCCCTTTGAAAAAGAAAGCAATTTATACTTCAAGTAACCCATATGTTATATATCTCTTTTTCCGATATTATATCGATAATTGCTGTCTTACACATTTCTTGTAAACAGTAACAACAAATCACAAAAGGATATCCTCCCATTGAATGAAAGAAGTTATGCTACCCAAGGGTCAGGGAGAAGGAAGTTATGTCCTAAAGCTGTGAAAGTTCAATGCTATATTTGCTGATTATTTTCCAATCTTTGAGTATGGTCTTCTGTGACTTGGCAGCTGGGAATTGAGGGAAGAGGGTGGTCAATCATGGTGATATGACAATAAAGCTGGGAGTCTCACCTGCTACTTGCCTGGCTTTTTTACTGCTCTCACAAGGATGTCTACACAACTGCAACTCTTCTACAAGGGTCAAGCAGAGGACAGAAAAGTTTGTAGGGAGATTCAAGCATCACATGAGTAGATGTATTGGGTGAACATAAATTATTTTTTAATCCTGAAGTTGTGTGAATCCCAATTAAAATTTTTGTCCATTGGTTGAAGTTTTTTATCCTTTTTATGTGCAAAAGAATGCAAAATATAATGCATATACAGAGAAGTACATACATAAACACCTGTAAAATCATCATTTAGGTAAAAAAAAATAGGCTGTAGCACCTCAGAAGTCTTCCAATCAACCTTATCAGTCACATGCCCACTATCCTGATCTTTTTTGGTAAAGACTTCTTTTCTTTGTAACTCTATCTCCCCCCAAGTATGGATCTCTAAGCAATATGGTTTAATTTGCTTGTGTTCTAAACTTTCCATTAACAGAACCTCATACTTGTGTGCTTTGCTGTTTTTGACCTTTTGTTTGCGATCGACTCATGCTGTTAGATATAGTTGCCCTTCATTCATTTTGCTGGCTGGACCCAGGTAAGTTTTGATGGGTAAAAGCTTAGGCAAGTCCTGAAACCCTATGTCTTAGTACTTCATTATTACTTCAGCAGAACTGACTACCAGGTTTCATCACAGAGACTAGAATGCTCTCTAGCTAACTTAGGCAGGTAGAGATTTCCCGCAGGTTTTTAAGTGGTATGTAGAATCATTGGAAAGCCCAACAAAACAGTCTCTAGGATGAGCTTTTGGTAACCTTCCTTCCTTCTCTTTAGACGCAATATAGGGCACCCAAGCAGCTCCTACCACTTTAGGATTTTGACTTCTCAGGCTCCAGCACCACATTGTCACTGCCTTGATCTTAAGTCCACTGCAATCAGAAACTGTCCTGATTAGGAAAGTGCCATTCTACAAAGCCACAAATGCCTCACACTCCAGAACTATTCTGTGCCTGGTACAAACTTCACCGGCAAAAATGGATGTCCTTTGTCTTCTTGATGACTGGGAAAGGTACCTATGCTAGTGACTGCCCCTCTGCTGGCATTGTCAAGAGAGGACAAACACTTAGACATGCTTGCTCAGCAGAAAGAACAAAAGAAATATAAAAGCATTGAGTTTTTAGAGCCTAAAACATCTGGAGCTTTAGCTGAACTGTGTGGGAAATAGTCCTTTCCTTCCCAGTCTGTGTTATACAGGAAAGCACATTATGGCAATGGTTTTCACACTGTTGGGAGAAGGACCCATTGTTAGTTAATCATGAAGCCCTGGAAAAAATGAAATAGAAATTTCAGAGTCCATGAACTCGGTATGGGTAAGTTCTCTTTTGTGGAACACATACACACGTGTATCCTACATTGCAATATAAGATGTTTTTCTTACAGTGGGTTGGGTTAACAAAAAGTTTGAAAGCCACTACACTAAAAGAGGGTGGAATAGACATAGAGAGTCAATTCACCATGCCCACCACTATTCCTACTGTTGAACGTGGAATAATAAACACGTTCAACAAGGAGACATTTGGCAAGTCTTGTTGGCCAGTGTCTCCTAACAATCCATTCTGAAGTATCTTAGTGTCTGGATCATCCTTTCAGCCTGACTAATTCAAAAGCATGAGACAAAGCTGGCAGTTTGGATTAAATCCCTTTCACAAGTTTCTTAAATTTAGCTAAGATCAGCTCAGAACAGATAGAGCTTGGCAGTCTGTGTGCTGCAAATAACTGGTAGAGTGCTATGACTGCTGCCCCAGATGTTTGGGTCCACCTGCTTCGCCTTTGAAGTCATCCGCCATGAATCCCTTAGTGAACTTTCTGAAATACAAACCCGATTATTTCTCTCTGTTTTAAAACATTCAGTAGCACCCTTTGACTTATAGCTGTGATTCCCAAACTTGAGGTGTTTGTTTAAATACAAGATTCCCACATCCTCCTCAGAGATTCTAATTTAATAGCTTTGGGATGGGGCCCAGGAATCTTTACTTTTAGTGGGAATAAAAACCAGACTCCTTAGCATGAAAAGTAATTTGGCCCCACACCAAACTGGCCCTACCTCAGTTTTTCCAGTCTCTTCCTCCTGCTTCACCACCAATCCCCCTCTTCTCTCTCCTCCTGTCCCCCTCCCCCAGACAATGAATTACTTCTGTCTCTATATTATCACATGCTGTTTTTTCCTGACTGAAACATTCTACTTATTCCCACTCTCATCAAATATTTCCCAAGCTCCTACTTACCTTAAAGAGTCCAGACCCAATATTGCCTCTCTAAGAAAACTTCTCTTATATCCTAACAAACTTTGTTTCTTTGGTGCTCCCTATGTTGTATACCTACATTATAAGACATTGTTGTAATCACATTGAATTACAATTATTTGTTGACATTATTTTCCCCTACTAAAACCAGGAGCTCATCGAATATAAGCACCTGTGTCTCGTGGTTTTTGGTATCTTTACTGCCTGACAAATGTAGAAGTATTATCAATATTTATTGAATAAATAGATGATATATGGATGGATAGTTGAGTAGACACACATTTGAATGAATAGAAAGTCTTCTGTAAGATATGGCTTTTCTTCTGGTACTGGTATTCAGTAGAGATTAGGACTGTTGCTGCTAAACAGCTGGTCTTTTATCAAGATAGCTAATGCCTTTGGAAATCAAGACGGATTATGCATTAAGACCAGGTTCTACAGGATTCAGTGTGAGCCATCCATGGCTAGTAGGCAGAGTTTTGATTACAAGCTGAATATTGCTACAGACTCAAAATACCTTCCTACAAAGTGCTTATCTGTTACAAGAAGGAAAATGGTGGAGAAATTTACCTTTATGGAGGAGAAATTGGTAGACATCAATTTGACCTAGTTAACAATAACCTCACCAGTTATAGGACAGATTGGTTTCATGTATCTCTTGGTGTGATATCCTAAGCACAACATAACAGCATTCCTGCAAAGAAAACATGGCTTGATTCTGGATATCAGAAGTCATCAGACAAAGTCAGTAGAATAATTTACACAGAATGAAAACATGAAAAGAATGAAAAACCATTCCAGCTTGAAGATTAGAAATCCATGACAATCAAATGCAATGCACAATTCTGGTCTGGCTGCTGGACCAGAAATAAAGAGACATTGTTGGGACAGATGGAAAAACTTGAGAGTGTTCTTTGAACTGGATGGTAGTGTTGTGTTGATTTTTTTTCTTAATTTGGTTTGTAGAACATGTTTATGTAGAACTTTTTTTTTGTATTTTTAGAAATAGACCAGAGGAATTAAGAGTGATGAATCATTAGGCTGAAGTTACTCCATTACTGCTTAAATGACTTAAAAACATAGTAAAAATGTGGTAAAATATCTGGGTAAAGAGGACATGGGAGTTCTTTGTACATGTCTTGAAAATTTTCTGTATGTTCAAAATAATTTTAAAAATAAATTATTGACTTCCTTTTGTGGTCAAGATGGAATAACAGGGATCAAATTTACCTTCTTGCCTCAAATTACTGCCAAGGCACTTGAGTTTGTAGAACAGGGTACCAGGAACAGAGGAGAAAGCTTCATAGAGAAAAATTTGGGGGATCTATATAGCATTCCTTTTGAGTATTCAGGAGAGTACCAAAATATACATGAAAAAAAAACCTCTTCAAGGCTAGAGAAAACATTAGAGAAAAAGTATTCAGCATTCACAAAGGGTTAGGAATAGTGTCTGTTTTCACCAGCCAGACTGGAAAACCTCATAACTCTTGGGGAAACTGAGTAGAGTAATTAGAAGGGTTTCACCTCAGCACTAAAGGACACATTGCCAAGATTAGATGTTGCTCTGGTTCAGGCTAACAAATCTTAAAAAGCAAAACCCAAAAAGATAAAAGTGTTTCCAAAAAAACTTAACTGCATCCAAGAACAAACCTCAAGAATATTTTTAGGTATACAAAAATATCCAGACCCAACAAGATAAAATTCACAATGTCTGACATTCAACAAAAGAATACCAGGCATTCTAACAAGCAAGAAAATATAACTAATAATTAGGAGAATAGTCAATCAATTGAAAGCTACTCAGAACAGATACAGATATTACAGTAGCAAATATAGACATTAAAATAATTATAACTGTATTCCAAAAGCCCTTCATATATGACATACAAATATAGAAAACATAAATAAAATACAAAAAAGTCAAACAACAAAAGCTAAAAACTAAGTGTCTGAAATGAAAAACACACTAGATCAACTTAATAATAGATTAGACATATCAGAAGAAGAGATTAGTGAACTTGGAAGCAGAGCAATAGAAGCAATCCAAGATGAAATGCAAAGAGAAAAAAAATTAAAAGTAATAAAAGCTTTAGCAGCTTTGAGCCAACTTCTAGCAGCCTAATGTATGTGTAATTAGAATCCCCAAAAGAAAGGTGAATGAGGAAGAACAAAATATTTGAAGAAATATCTGTAAATTTCTGTAAATATCTGTAAATATGATAACATCTATAAATCCACAGATCCAAGAATCCCAATGAACTTCAGGCACAAGAAACATAAAAAAAACACTACACCAAGACATATGATAATAAAATTTATCAACAAAAGTGATAAAGAGAAAATCTTAAAAGCAGCTAGAGAAAAGCCACATGTTACAATACAGAGGAACAAAGGTAAGGAAGATAGCAATTCCTCATATGAAACTATGCAAAACACTAGAGCAACATCTTTAAAATATGGAAAGAAGATAACTATCAACCTAGAGATTTATACCCCAGGGTATGGGGGAGAAAAAGATTTTTCAATCATACATAAGCTGAAATAATTCATTATCAGCAGCACCTAACTACAAGAAATGTAAAGGAAATCCTTTAAACAGAAGGAAAATATTATCAGATAAAAATGTGGATTCTCAAAAGAATGAGGAAAACCATAAATGAAAGCTATGGGAAATGTATGTTATTTAAATTTCTTTTAAGAATACTTGATTATTTAAACAAAAATTATAACAGTGTTTTATGGGATTTATGACCTGTATAAGTAAAATGGATGAAAACGTTGTCATAAAGGCTGGGAAGGGAGAAATGAAAGCATCCTATAGATCTATAGGGTAACAAGGGACTATTTTAACAGCTCTGCCAATAACCTCAATAACATAGAGGAAATGGTTAAAGTTCTTGGAAGACAAAAACTACCAAATCTCACAGAGGAAGAAATATATTGCATGATTAGCACTACATCTATTTAAAAGTTAAATTTTAGATTTAAAAACCTTTACATACAAAAATCCCAGGTTTAGATGGCATCACTAATGAATTCTACAAAGTATTTAGGGGATGAATAGTACTAATTCTATACAAACTTTTCTAGAAAACTGACAGTAAGAAAATACTTCATGTTTTAATGTGTAGGCTCACTATTACCCTGATACCAAAACCAAAGATATTATAATATAAAAAAACTACACATCAATATTCTTCATGAACATAGACACAGAATTTTGAAAGCAAATTTTAGAAAAACAAACCTAAGTATATATGAAAGGCATAATACATCTTAACCAAGTAAGGTTTATTCCAAAAAGGCAACTTTGGTTTAACATTCAAAACCTATTAGTGTAATTCATTATATTCATACACTAAAAAATTCAAATCATCATCAGATTATATGCAGAAATAGCATTTGGCAAAATTCAACATCCATTCCTGATTTAAAAACAAAAACAAACAAACAAACAAAAAAACACCTCTCAGCAAACTAGGAATAGAAGAGAATTTCTGCTTAACCTGATAGAGGCCATCTTAGAAAATCCTAGAACCCACACAACACTTAATGGCAAAGACTGAATGTTTTCATCCCCAGTTCAGGAAGGAAAAAAACTGCTTTCTCTTACTTCTATTTAACATTATACTGGAGGTTTAGCCAGAGCAACAAGGGAAGAAAAAAAGTATCTATTTCATGAAGTAAGAAGCAAGTTGATTTTATTTGCAGAACCCATGATTGTCTACATAGAAAATCTCATGGAATCTACAAAAAACTACTAGAACTAATAAATAAATTTAGCAAGTTTGAAGGATAAAAAAGGTCAATACCAAAATCAATTGTATTTCTATATATTAGCAATTGGAAATTAAAATAAAAACTACTTGGGATATCATTAAAAATGTAAGATACTTAGGGATAAATCTGACAAAAAGATTGGCAAGCCTTCTACACTAAATATTACAATATATTTCTGAGGAAAATGAAGTATAACCTAAATAAATGGAGAGATATACCTTTTTCAGGGGCCTCAAGGTTCAATATACTTAAGAAAACAAATTTATCTGTAGATTCAATGCAATACCAAATAAAACCTTAGCAGGTTTTTATCGGGGTAGAAACTGGCAAACTCATTCTAAAATTCATATAGAAATTCAAAGAACCTAGAATAACCAAAACACCTTTGAAAAATAACTATGTTGGAGGGCTTATACTACCTTATTATAAAGACATTTTAAAATCTTTATGTAGACTTATTATGAAACTAAGTAATCAGGACACTGTGACATTGGTGTCCATATAGACAAACAGACCAGTGAAACAGGTACAGAGTACAGAAATAGATCCACATACACAACAACTAACAGATGTATGGACAGAGCACATATGGACAAGTAATATTTAGCACAAGTGCAAAGGCAATTCAGTGGAGAAAGAGTAGTCTGTTCAGCAAAAGATGCTGGTAAACATATGCAAACAAACAAACCCCAAAACAAAAACCTTGGATCCATACTTAGAACCATATGAAAAATTAACTCAAAATAGATCATTGACTTAAAACTATAAAAGTATAAAACATGGGCAAAAATATTTTAGATACAACTTTAAATATATAATTTACAAAAGAAAAAAATTGCAGTCAGAATCTTAAAAAACTTGTTCTCTTTGAAAGACATTGTTAAGTGAAAGAAAGCACAAGCCACAGACTGAGAGGAAATATTTCTAAAGCATTTACCTCATAAAGGACTTGTATTCAACATATACATTTTAAAAACTCTCAAAAATATTAACACAAACAATGTAACTAAAAACTCAGTTAAAAATGGGTAAGACTTGAACAGATACTTCACCAAAAATAACAAATAGGCACTGTCTATGAATGGCAAATAGGCACTTTGCATTAAGGAAATGCAAATCAAAACCATGATGAAATACCATTCATTATACACCAATTACAAATGGCTATAGTTAAAAAAGGCTGAACATATCAAGTGTTGACAAAGATATGAAAGAAATAGTACCATTATCATTGTTAGTAAGAAGGTAAAATGTTATAACCACTTTGGAAAGTAGTTTGGCAATTTCTTAAAAAATTAAACATTTTACTCCTAGGTATTTACTCAAGAGAAAAGAGAGAATACATCTGTATAAGGATCTGTACTTGAATGACCATAGCAGCTTTATTTGTGGTACTCAAATATTCTTCAACAGGTAAATGGACAAACTGTGGTATATCCATTCCAGAGAATAGTAATAAGCAGTGAAGGGATGAACTACTGAAATACACAATATAGAGGAATCTAAAAATAATTGTGCAGAATTAAAGAAACTAAACAAAAAAGAGTATGATGTAAGCACACCATTAGTGACAAAAAGGAGATCAGTGATTGCCTGGGGAGGAGTGGTTAGGAAGAAGGAACATTGACTTGATAGCCTTTAATTGATGTTCACTATCATTGTTATGACGATAATTTCACAGGTGTATACATTTGTCAAAACTTACCTAATTGTACACTTTAAATAAGTACAGTTTATTATGCCAATCATACCTCAGTAAGCTGTTTTTAAAAAGCAATAAAATAAAACATGAAAAGTACTAACGAGAGCTTTATAGGAAGATAATGCATATTGATTGCTTGCAAATTGGATGGAGGCAGGCAGATTAAAAACAGGTAGGAAAACTGGTGAAGTAGGAAATATGTTCTTTGTACCCTTGTAACAGGAAAACTTAGAAAAACAAAAATAAGGCACCATTCTTACTCTAGGTTATATATCTGTAGGACGAAGTTGCACATTAAGGACACACTACTACAGTTAGAAGACGTAGTCTGGAAAAAGCTAAACATTCCTCATATTAATCATCATAAGAAGTATGTCTTGAAGAAGAAAACTAGAACACTGAAGTCAAGACATACATAGGCAGGCAGGAAAGGATTACCTGTCTCTCTCTAGACTTGGTGCTCTAGACTCTTATTGAGGGGCAGACAACATTTAATCTCTACTTGGAGATACCCATCAATAGGTCATTCCCCACCCTCTCAGTACCTCCTCCCCAAGAGAAGTCTAGTGACTTAATTTGTTTAATGAGTTTGGAAATAGAAACAGCTTCCCTTTTCCTATCTTCCTCTTTGGAACAAGCTGCCTTTAGATGGCATGCATCCTTCTCTGTTCCTTCTTGATGTAATCTTTATAGGGGCAGTCTATCTCCCCTAAATAATGGGAAAACCTGACATGATTAGATGTCACATGAAACTGGGATTGGGTAAGTCTGTGATTCTGGTGTTCAACATTAAAAAGAACTCACCAGCCCTGGCTGGTGTGGCTCAGTGGATTGAGTGCTGGCCTGTGAACTGAAAGGTCACTGGTTCGATTCCCACTTGGGACAGAAAGCCAGGATTGTGGGCTGGGTCCCGGTTGTGGGGGGTGGTGCAGTGTAAGAGGCAACCGATCACACATCAATATTTCTCTCCTTTTCTTTCCCTCTCCCTTCCCCACTCTCTAAATAAATAAATAAATAAATAAATAAATAAAATCTTAAAAAATAAAAATGTCTTTTAAAAAAGAGCTCACCATGCCACACCCTACTCCCCCAACCCCCAGTTTTGAGCTACAACTGAAAAACCCTAATTGATATTTCTTGTTTAATTAGATATACAAATATTTCCATTTCCCTTTTAGAGAAAAAATTCCATCTCTAGATTTCAGCTGAATGATTACAATAACTAAATCTAAATGAAATGACCACGGTCTTTCTATGAAATTCAAATTTTTTGGAGATTAGGTGGGAGGATACTGCAGTTTCCTACATCTAGGCTGTATTAATGGAAATAATTTGGTGGGGGTCTCTGACTACATGGAGTTTTGTGTATCCCCAGTCTCTATTAGGGAGCCTACCACATTGTAGGCATAAAGTTGAAGAGAGCACTCACCATGCCCTTCTAGAAGTATTACTGCTGGGGATGGGTGTTGTAATCCAAAGTTAAATACTTTGCTGCAAAATACTGTGAGACGTTCCTTTGCCAATTACTAAGATAGCTCAGATGGAGTTTATGTTCCTCCCTATCATCCATAGATCGTTATCCTCACCTCGTGTTCATGGTAAGTGACTTAAAGTTCTCTTGCATAAACTGCTGACCACTTTACACTGGACTGACTTTTAATGACCCAGCTCTTGGCTTTACTTTTATATGAATAGAGGAACCAAGGTTCCTAAATGCCAGATGATTTGAACTGTCCCAGCAGTTTTGGAGATTTCTTTTAAAGAAGCATGTACAACATATGCCTTCAAGATTTAAAGCATCTGCTCAAAGCATTTATACTTTGCATCCTTAATCTGTGAGCAGATTGTAGAATAGTCCTCTGCCACCTGAGCAGGGTGGTGTGCCTGGATGATCTGCAGATCTCATAGAGTCTGCATTTCTTGCACTTGGAATGAGCACAAACTCTCTAACTGTGTGTGATAGACAACATTTATGTTAGAAGCTGTTTTGTAATTTCTAATACATGCAATAATATAGTATAACCTTCCTTTCTGAGACAACTACAAATACCAAATCCTATTTCAATCAATAGGTGCATTTTATTGGTGGCCATCCTGTCACATGTTACCCAAAGTTTTTAGATGGCATGTTGTCAAGACAGCAGCAAGGTTTTTACCATACAGTAAAATAGCACACTTCCAACCTTTGATTCCTTTTCGTGGGGTTTAGAGTTCTGAATAATGACTATTTTCAGTAGTCAGTACACTGCTTACAATCTCATGAGTTCATCAAATATTCTAGTTTTATGTAAAGCATAATACTTATTGTGGTGTTTGTTGGAGTCTCATAGATGGTCAGAAGCAAAGTACACATATAGCGAAGGGCCCCTTATTTTGTTGGTTCAAGGTGGTCTGAAGGTCTCACCTGGTTGTAGAAATCTCGGGAAGACAGGGATAAATGACACCATGCTTGTCCACATGCATCCAAATTATTTTTTAAAGGTTTCAGGGTTTGATTCTAAGTGTTTTTAAAGAGATAGAATTAATATTCATTGAAACATTCCAGTAATTCTTGAATGGATTTGCATCATCTGTCTTCTAGTTTTGCTTGATTGATTAAAGTGGCATTTTTCCCCCTCAAGAAAGATATTCAACATCTTCCAGTATTATAGATAGAATTTTACTTTTTCAAAACTACTCTGGTTCCCTCATCTACCCTGTAGCCAAAATTTACTGCATCCTGCAAGGTCAGAAAGGCAACTGGACCAAGTTTTCCCTCCTTTCCTCCAACTCCACCCTCATCAGCCACTGCACTCCCTGGCATACACAACAATAACGGTTCTTTATTTGCCTAGTCTATTTTAAGCCATCCACAAATAGGAGCCACTCTTCTGAGCCTCCTATTACAGCAATTCCCCAGAACTGCAAAAAGAGGCCATCTGTTGTCTCCACTATCTGTGGAGCTGAAGTGAAAGCTTAACTTAATGCTCTTCAGCTTAGCAATAGGAAAACATCCATCACCCAGTGACAGGTTAGTTCGTCTGCCCTAACAGACGGATGTCTGCAGTTGCACACAAGAAACTAAGAACTACTGCGGAGGGGTCAGAGTCTTCCAGAACGCAAAGCTATTTCCTAATTGTATATCTGGTGCATTCCAAATTCACATTAAAGTCTCAGACCTTGGTATTGCTGACTGCTTAGTGCAATGAGGTACTCGATGCATTAGGCTTTTGACCTTTCCACTCCTGAAATAGAACAAGTAAAATGACGCTAGTTGCTCACCCTGTGGGGAGACACACTGGCTGTGCAAGCCCCCATGAAAGCCCTGGGAGGTGGAGAGAGGCCATCTCTACAATGGGACAGATGTTCACAGGACTTCTAATCTCTGACACTCAAACTTCCATCATTTTCATCTTTTAACTTGCTCAGAAGTCTTCATATTGTATCTTTGATTTCCTACCATTGAACCTATAAGACATTTTTTACCCACCCATTCCTTCCATGTCATTATAAAAATTAATCACTGTTAATATTTATTGAGAATTATAACAAAACTAGCAGTGTCTTCAGTACTTTGTATATATAAATTCACACAGCTCTGTAAGATTGGTAACTGTATTATCAACATTTTATTGATGAGACCACTCAAGCAACTTGCTGAGTTACACAGCTGGGAAGTCACAGAGCCAGCACTCAAACACGGGTGTTAGAATGGAGAGCCCAGGGCATTTACTGCACTGTACCAAAGGAGGAGAGCTGCCTGCTGTTGGCTAATGCCTCTTCCTGCGCTCTCATGTCAAACTTCTGTAAAGATTATTGAGCACCCACTCTGTGCTGGGAGTATACAATGGTATGCAAAAGCAAGTATTAGACATGCAGTTGCACTAACTCATGAATGGCAAAGTGAGAAAGGAATACACTACTAAGAATACATTTAATAAAGGACCCTGACCTAGACTGTGAGAGCAAAGGGGAGTTCCCAAGAGAAGAGATATTTAAGCTGAATGATGGAGGATGGTTAGGAGGTACCTTGAGAAAAAGGGCAAAGACAGCTATTGTGGAGGAAGCAGGAAATGTTGAAGATAATCCAACTCATGGTTGGATCATCTGAAGGCCAGTTACTCAATAATTTTGGAAGAAAAACACATAAGCACTTTCCTGATCTTTTCCCTTAGCTGGAAATCATTTCATTATCTTTTATTTTATATATCTTGTGCTCTTAAATAGTTTAACAAATATATCAAATGCATAATATACATATGTGTATATCCAAATAAATAGTTGATACATGAATGTCCACATGCATGTGTGCATGCACGCATGCATGTGTGCATCTTCATCTAAAAGTAGGGCGCAAGAAACCAACCCTGAAACATTAAGAAATGGCATGGTAAAGGGGAAGAGCAATGAACAAGGAGCCAGAAGCTCAGCAATTAACTCACTAGGTGACCCTGGCCTTGATTTCTTCATCTGTAACATGGAGACAGCAGTGCCTGCCTTGGTTGAGCCCCACAGTCATTATAAGGATTAAATGATATTATCCACTGGGGGGAAGAAGCTTTGAAAACATTCCCATGCTTTGGCTAAGAGCCTTGGAGAGCGCTGGTTAAGTGGAGATTCCAGGGAAGTTTGCTTCAGTTTCCTCTGCATTATTGGATTTCTTGTTGCAAAAAGAAAAAACAAGTATGTGCTTTGTGAATCAGGATTTCAGAGCCCAGACTTCCTCAACAAGTACAGCACATGTCCCTGAGGGTATACAGTACACACTTCCCTTTTAACAACTTCACATTTCACTTAATGCTCGGCATTTCTGCTTCAGAATAAATGCCCCCCAACAGCTGGTGCGGGCTTCATGTGCCAGATTGGTCTTAGTTCATTCCTGCCAGTGATTAACATGGGTGAAATTGGTTGGGAAAGCAGGAGGAATGTTGTTCTGCTTGATAAAAGCAAAATACATTCTTTCAGGAAAGAGAGGGAGTGAACAGAAAGCAATTGACAAGGAGAAGGAGGGTGGTCTAACAACTGCAGAAGGGAATTTAAAGTTTGCCATGGGAGGCTCTCTCGGCTTCCCATCCTAAATGTGACGTGCTGAATAGTGTGACACAGATATGCACACACACACAATACACACGCACATGCCTTTGTGCCTATACAGATATCTTTGCCTGAATATGTAAGTGTGTACTCATATTCATAACACACCCCTTAGAGAGTTTAGTATGCTCTGAATTATACCAGTATAATCTTATACCTAAAGATGATTTTCTTTTTTCTTAAGAAATTGGAACTTTTATCTCTATTGTTATAAGTCAGAGTTTTTAGTTATAAGCCGCAGACAGAAAGTCATTCTAGGGCAAGAATTTATTAAAAGGCTTTGAGTACTCATGGAATTGCAAGGTAACTAAGAGCACTAGATTCTGAGCTCTACAGACAGGAACGATGCTCAGAATCAAACTGTTGAGCTGCTCTGGGGAGCACATCCCAGCTGCTGCGAATCCTAGACTCTGCAGCTGGCACCTCTCAGGAGCTTTCCCCACTGACTCAGGGCCTGGATCACCCTGCAGCTGCCATCACCGCTGGAGTGTTCATCATTACCCAAGCTGCTTGCCTCACCAAGTCCAGATTCTAAGTTAATGGGTATATCTGATTGCAGGAGCCTGAGTCACATGTGTGGGCCCTAGCTCTAAAGAAATATGGGAAACAATGAATATGCAGCATTTTCAGCTTCTCTGGTAGTTAATAACATAACTTTCCACCAAGAAATCTAAGGTGGGAAGGTCTCTAAATATGGCTAAGGAGTTCAGATGTTTGTTGGGCAACCAAAAAGAATGGCAATGTCCACAATGACAGAATAGTACTAACAGGTGCCGACTCCGAAGTCAGGAGGTTGAGCCTGGCTTCTTTTTCCAACAAAGTCTTTGAGAAGGGGAGTCTACACAATATATGCCTCGTCTTGGGAACAACTGCACAGTCTCCCAGAATACCCTGATACATCACAACAGGAAGAAAGCAACAGCTCAAGCCTAAGGAGCAGCTATTTCCATGAAGAAATTTGAATAAAGAACAGAAGCATAGCCATTAATATAAAGCATACAATATATGTTTCAAATGGGATATCAAAACATCTCTCACTTTTCCCCACAAAACAAAACAAAACAAAACAAAACAAAACAAAACAACATTGTTTCTAAAAACAACCCATCTGCCGTCTGTAGGGGGAGGTGAATTTT
This sequence comes from Anoura caudifer, assembly GCA_004027475.1. Taxonomy (NCBI): domain Eukaryota; kingdom Metazoa; phylum Chordata; class Mammalia; order Chiroptera; family Phyllostomidae; genus Anoura; species Anoura caudifer. The sequence goes on along the minus strand of PVKU01003467.1, from coordinate 53,066 downwards.
ACCAAAAGGCTGTTTGAACTCTTCAAGCTCATGAAGCAATGCTTCTGGTGGCCTGAGGAACTTAAAGACCTCCTAGGCACTCAGTGAAGTTTGCTATGCTTTGCATCAAGGAAAGGAAGGCCTATTACCTTTTGAATTGTCATGTCTTAGGCCATTTGTAGCAGTTCCTTGCTATTCTTGAGAGAAGGGGGGAAAGGCAACAGCCTCTGTAAAAGCAGTAGTCATGCTCTTCATGGAGCCCCCACCTTGACTTTGGTAAGGAGGTGTGCTTGGGTCCGGTTAAACAGACCTCTGCGAAGACCCAGCTTGGGCATAGCCATGGTGTCCTTATGCCAAGACCTTCCCAGAATGAGTCTTTAGGGCATTTAGGTCTCTGAGTGTGGAAAGCTGGTTGGCAGCCATCACACCTTGTAGAGAGACACGGAGAAACATGAGGGTGTAATATCAGCCTTTTTTTTTCTTCTTCTTTACCTGGTGTCTATTTACCATTTAGAAAAAAAAATTTTTATGTCAATTTTAACATCCCACAATTGTGGAGTGGCCACCTGTCACCTCTTGTCGCAGACCAACAACCACTGTTTCCCCAGGATCTCTGGCAGAAGGACTTGCTTGCAGAGAGAGAAAGCAATTCAGTGGCCTCTGGAAGGCAGCCGAGCAGCAGCGGGAGGCCTATTAAATCCACAATTTTAGACTCGCGGGGTGGGCATTTTCTTGTGGTGTATTAAGTAACACACCTACTCAGGTTACTGTGTGAACTCAGTGGACAGCTGCCCTTTTGGTGAGAAGCAGATGCTTGCGTTGCACTCTGCCCACCCCACCCTGACCCCCAAGCTCAAGCACAGACTCTTTAGAGAAGGATGAACTGGAAAGAGCAATGAAAAAAGAATAAAACCTGAATAAAGATCCCATTGGCAAGATTGCTTGTACATTCACCTCCAAAATCACAACTGGATGAAGAATGAATTAACCCTAGAGGTGGATACAGTTAGAAGAGTCCACTCAAAATGGAAGTGGTCTGTATGTTCACGTTTCTCTTTGAAAAATGCCCGAGGCAGGATGGAAAATGATTGTTCAGAGAATAGATTCTGGAGTCTGAAAAATGTGGGTTCAAATTCCTTAAAGAATTGGCACCATCTTGCACAAGTCTTGCTTAATCTCTCTAAGCTTCATTTTTCTCTTTCATGATGAAAATAATAGAACACCACCTCATAACGTTGTTGTGGGTAATAAATGAGATACTAAATGTAAAACAGATGATACCTACTAAGCACACACAATGTATCAACTATTTTAATGTTTTCAGGGACAGCAGTAGACTGGTGTAGTTAATACGTTCATCTTTCCTTTGCTTGATGAATGAGATATATTTTCCTTCAAGGCGGGGTCATATGCTATTCATATTTAATATTTTATTTCATAACATGTTTCCATTTAATGAAAAACTTAAAAAGAAAATGCCACTCTGTACTTCTTGCTTTGTGCTTTGTGAGGTAGATGCTCGCACAGAACTTCCTGAAGTGGATTTTTAAAATCGAGGTGTAACTGACACGTAACATTTATATTAGTTTCAGATGTATGACATAATGGTTCAATATTTGTATATATTGCAAAATAATCACCACAGTAAGTCTCATTAACATCTGTCTCCACACATAATTACATTTTTTCTTGTGATGAGAACTCCTAGCCACTTTCAATATGCAATATAGTATTGTTAACTTAAGTCACCATGCTGTACAGTATATCCCCATGACTTATGTATTTTGTAACTGGAAGTTTACACCTTTTTATCCCCTTTGCCTGTTTCACTCATGCCCCATCCCCTACCTCCGGTAACTGCCAATCTGTAATGAATTCTTAAGGAATTAAATAAGATTTCTGTGTGAGAGGGAAAATTTAGTACCCCAAAAGGGAACCCAAGAATGAAGGTAAATAAAGAAAGGAAAATGTGTGGAAATACCATTTACAGGAAGACCCCCTTTCCCTCCTGTCTAGACTGAGTAATATAACATTGACCAATATAGAGCGTCACAGAAATGCTCATGCATAATGGAAGTGATGATCGGACGTGAACAGAGTTTACCTCTGCTTTTCTTGTGCATTCCTTTCACAGCACAGAGTCCAGCTTTCTGTGGTGAGGTAGAAGGGCATGAAATATAGATTGTCAGGCATTTGGGGATTCTGAGGAATGAAAGGTACTTAATAAGGAGAAAATTCACCCTGAGCGTATTACCTTGCCCTTTCCCATCTCAGAGTCTTTGGTATCATGAAGTAAGTTTGGCAACAGAGAAGAAGAAAGATAGAATCACTTAAAATGATGGAGCAAGGAGTCTGTTCCTGGGCAATTTTTGGCAAGTTTGACGATCAACAAGGGGTAAGAAAATGAGACTGCCTCAACAGTTCTCCAAGTTTTTTATCCCTTCTGCCTTCAGAGAGACTGTTGGGTCTCCCCGATTAAGGACAGAGGTATAGGAATAGCTTTCTTTTGTTTTACATCAGGAGGAACATATGCTCTGGGAGGCAAGAACAAAACCTACGTGGACACGGGAGGTGAAAATGAAGGAGGGGGCTGGGGATCAAAAGAGAAGGAGGCCTTTGACAGATGTGTGAATTGTAAAAAAGGGGAATCCAAGGTGATAATGTGGAAGGAAAAGAATCTACTTATATACTTAACATCAAATTTCAGTTCAGAATTTGACAGCTCTGATTTCTTTACGCCTTTTGGAGTTTTCCCCACAGCCTTTCAACATATTGTGATTCCCAACTTGAAAACATTTGACAGAAGGGTTGTGGATAAGCAATAGAAAAACTCTGCACTCAAAAAAGACTTTACCTCTGACATCTCCTGCTTTAGAAAAGAAACCTCCCCCTTTTTGTAGGGAGCACTAAACAATGAGAATGAATTTATACCTCTTAACTTTTTTTCTAAAGAAAATCCTATTTGGATGCATGCTCAGATTTATAGAGGGTATTAAATGTCTCCAACAGCCAATTTGGAATTATTAGCAAATCTTAGAGGCACTTAGATATGGGAGGTCCTATACAGGTTGACTTGTCCAGAGTGCACCTGTTGCAGGGGTCCCCTCCATGTATGACACCCCTATTTGATGCTAACTGAGCCTCTTTGTGTCCTCCTAGACACGGCAAACTCAATAATTCCCAAGGCAAATCATTCCTTTGTGAAAAGCTATCATGTCAGAAGGTTCTTCACTGAGTCAAGTTTAACTCCCTCCTTTCATCCCAGCATTTACCAATTGGATCTAGTTCTGTACTTTATAACATCTCATCCTAACTAAAAAATTAATAACTTTTCTACAAAATTGCCCTTAAAGTTAATGTGAAGACAATTCTCATTTCCCTCAATAGTTTTCTCTTTCCCAAGTAAAGAGATAGCTCCCCTTTCTGCATCCATCCCTCAGGTGTTGTGATTTCCAGAGAATTCCTCATCCCCATAACTCTGCAGAAGTTCTTTCTTCCTTCACTTCTTCTTTTCTCTGTTCAAGGGCAAATTTTCCTAGAAGAGCAAACAAAACATTCTTTTCAAGGTCTGATTGGGTTTAACCATTCCATACACATTATGGCATGTGATAGCAGACTATAAAAATTTTTATTGCTTTGCATTTTGAATAGAGGATGACTGCATTTGTTAAGCGAGCTCTTTCCAAACAAGTCATAATAAAAACTTTACAGCATCCCACTTCATCACATAACTTTTTAAGGCCTCTCCTTTTGTTTGGTGTTGGTTCTGGTTTTCAGTCCTTCTTCACTTTGTTCCCCTTGAAGTCTCAGAGTTTTTTTGGAAATTCCCATGGAGAATTTCAAGTTGGAAACCTAGTCCTAAAATGTCTTTTCCTGGAGACCCTCTCCTGGGTTTGGGCTGTGAATCAGACTGTGTGGAAATAATGATGCCATCCTCGTGGTAGGGCCAGTGCGGTGCCTGTGTGCAGTATAAAGTCAGTTTATATAGGGTTTGAAATTGTATCCCAGGGTTTGGAAAATGCAGAAGTTTATGTGATGGATATCATGACCACACATGAGGTGTTGTGGAGATACATGTGTATCTTAAACTATACATAGCTACAAGAATATACATATCTGTATATACATATAATGGAAAGCTTAAACTATCAAAGCCTTCAGGCAAATATTTTACAGCTATCTAATAGCCAGTATTTATAACTTAACCTCTTGACTTCAAAAGTTGAGATTTGGCACTGCAAACACCCAGTAAATACCAACCATGATTAGTGTAGGAAATTCACACCATTGGCATCAAATAATTAAGGTGATCTTACTTTAAACATTCATTCAAAAGTGTAGAGGAAGTACTAACATGTTTAAAGCACCTACACTGATATTTAAGACGCCTTTCTCTGGAATCTTGATTTTTAAAACATTTATCTTTAGGCTAAAACCAATCTCTGTCTATGGAAAGAATAACTTATTCAAGTTAAAAGATTTAATGAATCATTTCCCTCTTCATCACCCACACCCCCTCCCTGAAATATTACTAATATTTGTGTGTATGCTGGGAACAGAAAGATAAGCCAGTCACTTTAGCTTCAGTTAGGGGGAAGGACTCTGTAAGTACTTTAAGGTATCAAATCGGGAACAGTTGGAAAAGCAAGCTTGATTAAAGACAGCTAACATAATTTCAGGAAGGGGGGTCGTGCCTAAGTAATTTGTTGGAATTCTTTGAGGAAATCACTGCCCCAGGGAGCTGGATGGGGGAAGGGAGCAGATTATAGTCTGAGTTTTTAAGAAAGGGCTCTGCAGAATTCTCCACTGTTGGTTAAAATGCTTCAGGTCTGAAGTCATGGCCGTGTAGGACAATTGGCATATTGGACTAAAAACTGGGAAAAAAAGGAGGAAAGAAAGGGTAACTATGAACAGAAATGTGTCAGCCTTGAAAAAGGGGTCATAAGAGGGATCAGAGTTGAAGCCCCATTTAGGGTGCCAACCAGGGCTTTCCAAGGACACCAAAGGTCTCCCTCTGGGAGGTTTATATGTAAGAGGGTTAAGTGAGGGGTGGCAGGGCTGAAGGCAGACAAATTCTTTTTGTGGGGACTTTTCTTCCACTTGGAAGAGCTGCATTATCATGTCCTTGGTGTCAGCCTGAGTTCTATAGCTCATTTCTCTCTCTCTTTCTCTCCCCCCTCCCTCTCTCTCTTCAAAATAAAGATACTAAATAATTCTATTTGATTTAAGCCCCATCATAATGTGAACTCAGAGCAATCTGGATATATTCTAAGATGAAACAAATTTTTCCCCTTTCTGAAGTTGTTGAAAGAGATAAAAGAATTCATAAAACAACATTTTATACCTCCTTTTCAGTGATTTAATATTCTGTTGCCTAGAGATTGACAATTCTGACTGGGGGTCATGTGGCCCTTTCTACACCACCCACTTTACGCTTTCCCCAAAGTTGGCTGTTCCTTTACTTGTCAGTATCTCTGGCAGGGCCCAGAAAAGAAAACGAGGGTTGATCAAAATTAATTTGTTTTCAGGCCTTATGTATTTTCTACAAGATGAGTGAAACTCTAGGGGAGTAACCAATTACCTTCCTTTGAGTCTTTTGTTGTGCAGGATTGCAGAAAAAAAATTGCCTGCTTGACTATACCCCAAACAACCCCCGCTCACAGGTTCTGGATAGAATATAGGTTTTCTATGGAAGAGACAACTATTAAATCTTTGTTCCAAATTAGATTAACAAGTTAGGGGAGGGGAATATAAGGAAAGGAAATTTTGATGAAGAACCTGGGGGGAATGATTTCAAAGAACCAATGCCTCAGGGTCCAGACAGGAAACACTAATGAGAAAAGAGGTGGATGCCAGAGAGTGGGAATAGGGAGCCTCTGGTGCCTGCAGAGCATACACCACCGGGGAAGAATATCCACATCCAGAGACATCTGGAGTACCGGGCTGGCCAAACCATCCCATCTGCTGGCTGGATTAGGCCCTTGGGCCACTTTTGTGGGACCTCTGGATTAGAGCAATGGTTTCTAAGCTTTTCAGGATGAGAACCACTTTCAATGTAAAAAAAATTGAGGTTTCCCAATGTAGTAGTTTCATATACATTGATTAAGAAAATTCACAAAAGAAAATGTTTTGATGCATTATTGCAATGTGTGAAAATGAATGTCTTGAGACCCACTGAGCCTGCTGCTGTGAACAGGAGACTAGACATGAAGTAAGTCCTCCCCAGTTTAGTAAGCAAGAGACCAGGTGCAGAAGTGATCACCAAAGAGTCTGTTTACTGATGGAAGAGAAGGGAGTGCATGGTGCTGTGGGGTCACCCACAGCAAAGACATCCAACTCAATATTTGGCAGCGTTCAGGGAAGACCTTTCCAAAGATGTGGCAACTCAGCCAGAACTAAAGTATTGGTGGCAGTTGGCCAGAATTTGGCATATGTGTAGTATTTTAAAGAAAAGAGAACAGCATGTGCAAATTTCTGAGGTGAGAGAACAGGTTTTCCTCCAGGAACTCAGTACAGATTGAAATGAATGATGAGAGAGTTAAATCTAGAGAGGGATGCAAAGGACAGTCGTTGGGCAACCTCACACAGCATAGTCACTTGGCTTTAAAATTGAGAACATAATGACTCTGTAAATCTTAGAGACCCTGGCAAGAATTCCAAGGCTCCCTCAGGTTGATGGTTCACACTTTGGAAGTCAAGGGTACAGCAAGTGGAACTGTGTAGCCTAGTGTATAAGTTTGCTAGGGCCGCCATAACAATGTACCGCAAACTGACTGGCTTAAATAACAGCAATTTATTGTCTCACAGTTCTGGAGGCTGGAAGTCTGATTCAAGGTACCCACAGGGTTGGTTTCTTCTGAGGGCTAGGAGGGAAAGGTCTATTCCAGGCTTCCCTCTTTAGCTTGATGATTATCTTTATGTTCACATGATATCCTCTCCGTATACATGTCTGTCACTAAATTTTCCTTTTTATAATGACAGCAGTCATATTGGATTAGAGCCCCCCCAATCACCCCATTTTAACTTGATTGCCTTTATAAACACCCTATCCCCAAAATAAGGTCACAGTTTGTGACACTGGCTGTTAAGACTTCATCATATAAATTTTGAGGGACACAATTCAGCTCACGACACCCAAGTTAGAGTAATTCAAAGAGATTTGGAAAACCTAGAGCATTTGGTGACTTGCTGGTGGTTTCTAGGTACCTGGAAGAGCAGGAGGATGGAGAGACAGCAAGGGAAGAGGAAGGGAGGGGAGGGACTGCAAAGGCCAGACTTGGCTCTTTCTCTACTCTTGCCTCCATTTGGCTGAATTCCATGATTCCTAACAAGCTGGCTGTACCAAACTGTGAGGAGTAATCATTACTTTTCACAGATAAGGAAAAGGTTGAAGTCACTTCCTCTTCACTGTCTAACAACCATCTTGTGAACAAAGATCTTCTTCAAGTGAATGCCTCCCTCTTGTCATGGGAGAGCTTAATCCAGAGTTAATTTTGACCTTGGCTCTTTGGCGAAAGTCACCTAATCAAAGTATTTCTCAGGAGAAATGTGGTCTCTACATCCTTGCCTCCCACAGCAAATAGCCTCCTTCCTCAGGGCTCAGAGTTACTTGGCTGTCAGAATTATGTAGTGTTAAAAAGACCACTTAGAAATAGGCACTCATCCATTCAGTTTGGAGAAAAACAAATCAAATGAAACAAATACAAAGAAGGCAGATTTCAGTTCTATATGTGGAGCCCCTCAAGAGAGGGCAGTTAATAAAAACCAAACTATTTGAGGTGAATTCTGATACTTATTTTTTTTAAAGCTTGTTTAGGCAGAACAGAATCAAAGTTTCTGTGTGCCTCTGTGGGCAGCATCTTATTAATTGTCTCGAGGAATTCTCTGGAAAATGTCAATTGATTTGAACCCTCCTATTATTTTTATTTAATTTCCAGATGTGCTCTGATGTTCTTTGGAAAATAAGCCCTCATGATTAATAACCCCAGCAGTGTTCAATCAGTAGAAATGCTGGGACTGTAAGTGCTGTTTCTCCTTACTTAATCTCTCTTTGCCCTGCAAATAAGAGATGAGACTTCATGTACCAGGTAAGGGAGAAGAAAACAAGATTTTTAAAGATGAAGATACAGCAACTCTCTGAAAAGCGAGAAAGGGGAAATGGGCTTTCTTCCCCTTTCCTGACAACTACCCACTATGGAGGTAAGATGAGAAAAGAGACCTTTTGGATATATAACTCAAAGCTGGGAAACAGTCATCCATGCTTTTAGAATAAGGAGGAACAGAAGAAATGCTAACTGGAGACTAGTTTTCTCAGTGAAAAGGGTATGATTAATTTTTAGATGCTTTCCTTTAAGGCCAAAACATTACCAGGACTTTTACCCCTTCTCCCCATTCATCAGCAGAATCTGAAGTCCATCTCTACCTCTCCACTCAGCAGTGGGTTTTGACTTGTCTGGGCATGACTGTCCACCTGAGAGACAAAGTCTCAGGGATGAGTGCTTTCTGATGTTCAAAGGCATGGCCAGGTAATGTTTCCCTGGCGCTCAAGACAAATGGCTCCGTGCTCAAGGAGCACAGGAGCAAGGTGAAGAGCTTGGAGGAGTTACTCATAAGTCTCCAGCACTGTGAACTCTGTGTGGGTTGGGATATAATGTTTACATTTGAACAGAAGGACAGATTGAACAATTTTTAGGACTCTGTTCTTGTGGTTGGGTGTTGATAGTAGGACCATTCTGTTACTGTCTGTACTTAAATGAACTTAATGTACGTAGAGCTTAGAACAATGCTCGGAATGTAGTAACTATAGGACCACTTTTCGGACAGAAAATTTCCTGGGAATATGTTAAAACTATAAGCACATAATTTGTAAATTGGGATTCCAGCTTCCTGTTTGGCTCTTAACGCACAACTTTATGTAAGTAGGACCCTGTGAGCCCTTCTATGGAGTGAGGAATATGGGACAGAAACTCATCTTTCATTCTTGTAATTTCATGAGCCATTAGAATGGAGATTGCATTATTTTAGAGATAAAATGCAACAATTGATAGTAACAATTTTTTCAAGGGCTTACCATATACTAACTTTGGGCTCTGTGCTCATTGTTCCATTTAATTTTCTTAACAACCCTGAAATATAGCCTTAGAAAGATAAAGTGATTTGTGTAAAGTCACTCAGTTGATGGGTAGACAAGCTGAGCTCCAACTCCAAATTCATCTGACATAAAAGCTGAGGCCCAGACAGTGCATTACACTTCATGTGGACTGACAGTTTGTCAAATGTTTAACCCTCATCATGGGGCATCAAGAGTTATGAAACGTTTTAGTCCATATGCAGTCAATTCTTGTTATTTACAGTCATTCTGTACTATAAAGCATTACAAACGCTGAATCATGTCTCCTAGAAGAAATGCAAGGAAAAATACCTGAGAGTCTCTCATCACAACATTTTTTGTTACCAGTCAATACATAACCTTGTTTTATGTGTTTCTGTTTAAAGATTCCATATTTGTAACATGCTGTTGACTTATTACCATTAAGCTCATCGCTAAGAGCCCTATAACTTACACCTGAACAAAGCATATCTCACAAAGTTTGTATTTTCTCCATAGAGTACTTCACAGTCTCCTTACACTTAGGAACACTGGACAGCATTATACTTGGCAGGGAGGTCATTTTTAAAAGAAAAAATGGCAACAAAATGCAAAAACATGGCACAAAATAGGCCACAAAAAGAACATTTTTTTTTTAATTGTACGGGAACTGAAACAAAAGGCCAGAGCATCACCTTGTTCAGCCTCAGCTGCAGACGTGTGTGTCTCAAATTCTCAGCATTGCGTCCGCATCAGTGAAGGATGGCAAAAGTGCTGCGAGTATTAATTTTAGGGTTACAAATAAATTGTAGTGAGCGTGAAAATTTGTAATTACATGATCTACTAATAACAGATAGACTACTTCCTGCCATAGTTATTAAGTTAGTCCAATCAAAGAAATCCCACATTTCAGAGGAAAAAATGAAACATTACTCTTTCAACCTAAGTGTTTGAATGCAAAAATCAGATCATTGCTAAATACATTCATTTAGTTTCTACTCATTTAAGACCTCTGAGTCAAAAGATGCAGCTCTTAGTTTATTGCACTGTTCTACGTAGAAGAGGAGTTTTAGAAAAAGTATTTACCTGTAAAGTTTCTACAATTTCTTTTAAATCAAGTTCTTAAAGAAATCTTTGCCTCTCAAGAGAAGAGTTCATTAAATAAGAATCTATAAGCGTAATACTTAATTTTATATTTTATTCTTTTATCGTTTCTTCCACAGGTCTGTGCATAGCTGCTCTGCCCAATTCAGTCCAAAGCAGCAGCAGCAGCTGTTTCAGCCCTGTCAAACCCTGGGGTGGGGGGTACACAACTCTTTTGGAGTCTCATGGAGACCACCAGACTCAGTCTTTACCAATAACAGAGGTAGGAGGGATTAAGTGAAGGATATTTAGTTAATCACTCAGCTAACAGAAAATCACTTTCAGAAAACTCTGTGGAACATGGAAATCAAAATGCTGAAAAGCAGAAAATGTATTTCCTAAATTTATTTTCTCCATGATTTTTCTTTATAATGAATGATTGGTAACCACTTAGCTAATAAAGGTAAAGTATCTAAAAAGAAGAGGATGCTTTTTTGAAGACCTGACCTTTCCTCTAACTGACATGGTAGAACAAACTCTTATTTCTGCCCAAAGTCAATATTTTAACCTGGCATTCAAGGTTTTCCATGATTTGGGCCCAGTTTTTCTTATACTCTTACCTTCCATCATTGCCTATCTCTCTGCCAGCCAAGCGAGTATTTTATACTGGTGGAGAATAAAGTGTGAACAATAACTGTTAGGCAGTTGGAGTCTAGTTGAGAAGATAAGACTAAAACCCACAACAGTGAGGGATGTGAGTATTTTATATGATTAAGGTTTATTAATGTGGTATAGACTGGAGAGTATATATAAGCTTCACAAGATTCCAGGGTGAAGGAAGCGAAAGAGAAAGGATTCATTAGAGGGAGAACATTGTGAGTTCAAAATGGTTCGTAAAGAATAATGAAAATTTCTGCAGATCTGGGGGAATGGTGAGTTGGATGGAAAGAGGAGAGAAGTGTGAATGCAGACGAGGGAGAAAGCAGAACAGTGGATGTTTGCAAGTGGGAATGCATGAGGTGTTGGTGGAGCTGGAAAGAAACCTGCCTGAATGGCCAAGGCAAAGCTCGTTGAAGAGTAGGGGAGGAGAAATATAAAGACATAGGAAGGAACTGAATTGATGTGGACAAATAAAAAATAAGTGGAAGCACTGAAATTGGGTAAAGTAGAAAAAAAGGAAAAAGCATTAAAATTTGGTGAAGTTGAAAATAGAAAGCCAATGAAGTCTTTTAAGAAAGCATGGCAATAAACCAACTTGCACTAAATTGTGGATGACTAAAATATCTATTTGCTGATTTTGCTTACTATGTATAACAAGGTTTCTGTTAAGCATTCATCCAGCTTTTAACAAATTTTATTTAATGCTCACTATGTGCTAAACATTTTTGAAAGTGATAGAGCTATAGGAGTGGACAAGATCAAAATGAAGATCAAAACAGTTTTTATACTCCTGAAACTTGTCATCTGGTAATATTCATTTTCGTTTTGTGTTTCTCTTTATAACTTTATATCTTAGATGGGAAAGTGTCCAGGAAAAGTGAAAACCTTCACCTTTTGCGTTTGTGAATAGCTTTGTGTTTAACCCAGACTTGCAAGCATTTGGTACTTAAAGACATTGCACTCTAACCTGGAGAAGCCTTCTCTGTCCTCTCCAAACTGGTCAGGACCCCCTCATCCACGCTCTCTGTTTCCAGATAGTACTTAGAAATAGCCTACTCATATCAGTTCTACTTTCTTAGCATCTGCTACTAACCTACTCCAAATAGACCATCAGCACCCTGGGGCAGAATTTTCCCTCATCTCTACATTACCACTGTAGGTGCTTCAATAAATGTTTAAATGAAATGAATGAATGGAGGAATGAAGGGGAGCTTTCCTTATCTGAATTTTTTCCTTTGGGCAAGTTTTTTGGGAGACAGAGGATATGTCTAGTGCAAAGGGAAAGATACATTCCAAGTTTCTCTTTATGTTTGTGATGGCCTTTGTGAAGCATGTTCGGTTGTTCTTATCAGGCCAGTTGAAGTGCAGTGGCACAGCTGGGTAGCTTGCCCCAAGGTGATTTAAAAATGACAAACCTCACGCATGTTTTTCATTTCCTAACGGCTGTAATATTAGCCTACCCCGTAAGTCACAGCAGTTGGTTCTGTCTTAATGCCATAAGTGTTTCTATAATATAGATTGTTCGATAAATTATCAGGTAGTTATTAGTAAGAACAAGGCAAATTTGATTTAATTGTAGGCGTCTTCTTAGAACTTTATAGCTCTGAGGTTTGTATTTAAAACACTTTGGATGTCACCGTGAGACTTGCTACTTGCAATTCCTTGTCTATAATTCTCCCTGGCAGCTTTGCAAAACAAATCTTGGAAAGTGCCTGGAGAAAGCCATTCTTCCTAGAAAACTTGGAAGTCCTTTAAATTCACCCTGCACGCCAAGTACAGTGAATGAAAGTTTTTGTCTTGTTTGTGTATTTGCCTGCTACTTTGCTCCTTCACTCATTCTTTTTTGGTGTGTTAATTGATTATTTATCCATTCAATTTTCAAAAAATAGCAAACAGGCTAGGTTTTTAAACATCTCTGTACTCTATGGCTATGGGGACCGGTCAGTCAAACTCTAGGTGGCGCCCACAGCAAGCTTGGGAGGTGGGGGAAGGAGCAAGGCACTGGAGCTCTCAGAAATCATGGTCACTCAGTTAGGTATATAAATGTTGAATAACTATGTTGTACACCTGAAACCAATATAATATTGCATGTTAACTATATTTCAATAATAAAAAAAAGAATGGAGTAAGAACCACAGAACACCCAGGCTGATCCTGAGAGGAGGGGGAGCTTCCTGTGTGGGGGTGTAAGGTGGGGCAGAGCAAGATGTGTGCTTGGGTTTCATTTAGAAAAAACAAATACTATATTGCAATATAATTTACTTCTAGGTTTTTATTTGGAAAATGGTATAAAAATCTCCAACTTTTGTTGAATACTACCTTCCTCACCTCCCAGGTTAGGTCAAGGTCCCTTGTATTTCTTCATTGCAATTGCATTAATTTTAACTGTTAAAGTATTTGTTATTATTTGTTTAATATCGTCCCTCCTTGGACTATAAGTTCCATGAAGCAGGGACCTGGCGGCATTGTTCACTGCTATATGCCTGGTGCCTAACACAATGCCACCTAGCAAGCTGTAGGCACTCAATAAACATTTTGTTTTCTTGCCTTATTTGCCTGCTGCCTTTTGGTCATTCTTTCGCTTGGTCATTCATTCATGCAGTCCCCTCTCTCCACCCGTCCTCTCCTCACTCCAGCGTACCTTTCTCTTCTATCCCCTCCCCCATTCCAATCCCACCACCCTGCCCCCTTCCCAACCTCACCCCACCTCCCTCCCATTTATCACGAGTTTTAAAAGTTAACAAGTAGGGGGAAACTAAATGTATGAAAGCAATCTTCAAACAGACCTTCCAAATCCCGGGAAAGAATATTGGAGGTTAAGAAAAGGACAGTTTGGCCAATGCACAAGAGAAAGTGTGGCCTCCTCAGCAGTCATTTTCCCACACACTGTGGCTTTCCTGAGCAGGTGCTGCACCTCCTGGATTTGCACAGCTAGAGGCAGATTGGCAGAGGCCTCCCCTCTGAGTGGTCTGGACTGGGGACAGTTGGCTGCAATCACAAGTGGCTTCCTGGCTAACCCCAGTGGTACTTCAGCTTTCATAAATGGCTCATTTCTGGAGTTGCAAAGTTCCAGCGCATGAGGGATTTCCCTTTGTTATATCCTGACCTACAGAGCTGTGTTCCCAAGCCAAAGCTGTTGTGTCAGCCTCTTAAAGGGGAAGGAAGGAAGGAAGGAAGGAAGGAAGGAAGGAAGGAAGGAAGGAAGGAAGGAAGGAAGGAAGGAAGGAAGGAAGGAAGGAAAGAAGGAAGGAAGGAAAGAAGGAAGGAAAGAAAGAAGTCAAATTTTGGAGCATATTGACTGTTATTCACAGACATCAAACTTGCTATTTGTTAAAATATATTTTAGAGTTAATGTGAGCTAAAAGAAGTTTCTGTGATATTGGCAGTCTCTCTCTGCTCTGCGCTGAAGTGGTGTGAGTGGAAAGACAAGAGGCATCCCCACTTCCTTTCATTATTACCTACTTAAGAAACAAAATACAGGACTGGAAAGGAACTTCAGGTACAAACGCCAAACCCCTCACTGTGCAGATTAAAATAATGAGGCTCTGAGGTGACTGACTTTCTCAGCCACTCAATTCAGGAATCAGGGCCAAAATTCAGTTCTTTGGATCAGTTCTGGGCCCTTTCTACTCCATAGGCTGCAGTTTCTGTTTCAGTTAAAATGAGTTTCTAACGGACCATCCTCCATCAATGTGTTTCCTCAGTTCATTCTCTTGTGTCAAAACCTCACAGGGGACTCAACTTCTGGTGGACAAATACTATATTCTTTAAAAAATGGTCCAAAGGGAACTTGATAACATATCAATGTCACATAACTGTGTGAGTAGGAGCCCATCATTACTGTGTGGGAAGTAAAGAAGTAATTAAAAGAAACAGATTCCAGTTAATTCCACACATAGTATGTGCTTTTGGAAAAAGGAGTAAAAAATATTTTCCAAATATTCTCACATAAGCTGTGCATCTGTCCTATGTAACCTGAAAGTGATTTCCCCTTGTGAAATCATTTGTGCAAACCTGCCAACGATATAAATGATTTTGTTTATCTACTGTCTCAAAATAATTGATCTTACATACATTCAATGAATTAAAATAGCCAGGCTCTTTCTTTGCAGAAAATCCAAAGGCCTTTTTAAATTTTTCTTTAGAGGTCAGGATAGCAACTCTCCTGGAAGAGTCTAGAATTTGCTTCAATCTATTAAGATAAAACCAAAGAATGTGTTTTTAATGCATTGATAAAAAATACATAAAAATATTTGGTATTTTTAGTCAGTCTCCAACTTACTAAACGGTCATATCCCAAAAGTTAGTGAGTAAACGGGTTGTCTGGAATTCAGAGTGCATTTTCCCATAGAAACAATGTCACCCATAGGAGTTAGTTCCCAGACTACCCTCTAAGCGCTATTTAACCCATAGTGTAGCAAACAATTGTATACTTTTGTGTTATCATTTTAGGTTTTATATTCCTAATGAATTGGCACAAAAATAACTGATTACTTTGTACATTTTTAAAATGCCAACATCTAAGAGAACTAGTTTTGTTATAGATTTTTGAGCTAGTACACAGAGATATTTCAGTAATTTCTGCAGAAGGCTTAGGAGTACTTTTAAACTCTGTAAATAGATGATACTAGGTCTCTAGGTGTCTAACTTCATCTGATCACTATGACTAAAGGAAGAAATGGGAGGAAAAAAAGGTCCCTGGTCCCCATTTCACTTTCACCACCACCAAGGCAACAGTTCAAGAAGTTGTCAAGAAGGAAAGAAGTACAAAGGTTAAAGTTACGTGCACGAGCGTGTGCACAGAGCACCTGAGCAGTGAACAAGGAGAGAAAGAGGGACGTAAGACACACAAGAGAGGGGAGGGAGAGGGACCCAATCAATTTTGAGTTCTCTACGTTGTTCATGGAAAAGCGTTAGGGGGTGGTATCCTGTTTGTGACTGTACACACTGATGCTCAGGACTTTGAGTTGACAAGGGAAATAGCATTCTGATTAGGGAGAACTGGCCTCCCAGTGTGAATCCATACTCATCTACTGAAGACCTACAATGTCCCAAGAGCTGGGGATGAAAGGTCAAGTGCAAATATTATTAAGCTATCGTCCTTTACCTTATGGAGATAATAGCTGGCATTTATTACTTGTTTTTACTCATCTCATCTTCACAATGACTATGTGGAGTAGGTGTTATTATCATCCCATTTTAAAGTTGAAGAAACTGAGACACAGAAAAGATAAGTAATTTGCCCAAAGTCATATGGCTAACACATGGTCGGGCCAATACTTGAACACAGGTAGTCCAAGGACTGAGCGTCTTCTCATAACCATCAGGCCATACTCTGCCCTGACATTTCTCTGGGCAATATTCTTGTTTCTGGTCCCACCCTGATTCCATCTGGGATTTGAATGCCCTCCCAGAAGTGGCTGTGTCTAGAGCATGGAGACAGAAGAGGCATCCAAGGTCATGCCTTTCAGGCTCCCTTCAGATTCTACAGCTACTGTGAAGAAAGTTGCATTCCCACAGAGAACATGTCAGACTGGAAGAAAATTATGACACAAGGTCTCCGAAAGGACCTCTGAAACTCGGATCTGATTTCTTTCCACAAGCTGAAAGCCAGTTTCCTAAATCAAAGAATGAACGAAAGTACATCTTTATCAAGTATTGTTTTGACACCACACCCTTTTATGATGGGACAGGCACTCCCATTGTCTTTAAATAATTTTTAAACACTTCTGACACTTCTGAACTTTGGCTTGGAGACCCTCCTTTGAAACAAATTTACCTCCTTGGCAGACTAACTCATATATTTTTTTTTTATTTCAACCTGGCAAAAGTTATTATCCCTCATAAAACTTTACCCTCTTTTTTCTCTAAGCCATCACATAAACCATTCGTCCTGATTATACATGCCTCATCTCAAGCCATATCCATTACTCTGTCAACTTCCCATTGAGGTTAATCTACTAGTGAGAATTTAAGTGGACCCCTGGGCAGAGTATTCTCACAGTGGACGGAGCTTAAATTGAAATCAGTTAGTCCAGGCTGAAATCCCAATTCTGCCATGTGGGGCAAGCTATTTAACCTTTCTAAATCATTGTATCCTCACCTGTAAAATGAATATGACACTAATAATATGGGCAATAGTGCAGTTCTGAGAATTAAATGAGATACCGCATATAAGAAACTTAATTCAGGATAAACACAGCATAAAATTCAACTCTTTGAATTTATTAAATTTCTTTTGGAGTGCAAAATAATCAGACACATAAACAAAGATGGATATAAGGAGATGTTCAACACACCGTTTTTTATGAGTGAAAAATTAGAAACATTGCCTGTTATGCCTGACCATGGCTGAATATACAGCCAGTTGAAAGGCATGTTTGGAATGTTGAGAACTATTCAGACCATATTGATTGGTTTTAAAAAATGAACTTCAAAACCTGTAGTGTATGAAAATGTATGCTTAGAAGAGAAAGATTGAAAGAATCTATATTGAAAAGGAAATTGCCATCATCCCCACAGAGACAGGGTGTATGAAGTGTAGATGGGATTGGGTCTATCAGTGATTTTTAAAGAAAATGTTTTGTGTTTTCTAAATTTTGTACCCTTCCTTTTTTAAAAAATTGTTTCGTCGTTGTCTGCATTTACCCACCACAACTCCCCCCACCATCCCAGCCATCCCCACCTCTCTGCCTTGATTCTACCCCGCCTTGATTTTGTCCATGAGTCCTTTATAGTTGTTCCTGAAAACCCTTCCCCATCTTTTATAACTAGGAAAATTATATGCTATTGAAAAATACTGTATAAAAGTTAGCCTTCCCAGGGATCTCCTGGCTCCAATTAATTCAGACCTCCAGTTCATCCCCTTCTATAATGCCTTTCTCCCTCTCTACAGACTTATGCATTCTCTGAACAGCTGCAGTTGGTTTTGAATACTTGGCAGAGGCTGTAGTTGGTGTTTAGATATATTTATGTGGGTTCTTTCTCCCTCATCAGATTGTATTTCCACGAGAGTATTTTCCTTGTGTTTCCTCTGTAATTGCACACAGTGATTTGGAAGCTCTTTGTCCAAATGTTAACTGATTGAGGTCATTCTAAATAATTCAGGGAGAAAAACAAACTTGCTTCAATTGCTTCATTAATAGCATTAACATTTATTGGGAGTTAGGGCACAAATGTTAGGAATGGAGGGGCTTATAGACCAATCGAGAATCAGGCCTTTTTCCTGAGACAATGCTATATATTTCTACAGATATTTAATCTCCTCACAGAAATATCACATTTCCAAGGCCTTGTGCATAGAGAAGAGGTCAGACAATTAATTCTGACCCATAGAATGGGAGAAGTGATTTATGCGACTTTCAGACCCGGATGATCCTTGTGTCTGTTCTTCCATGAACTCCTAGTTCTCCTGTTCTCTGCTGGAGGGACAGTGTCAGGGTGACCTTGAAGTCACAGTATGGTAGAACCACAAGATGGAAAGGATGTGGGCCCCTGAGTTTCTGTTTAGAGAAAAACCACCCCAGAGAATTACATGAACAGAAACATCTGAAATGTACAGTGTTGATGAAAAAGACAAGGCTTTTATTGTATAAAGGCATTGAGATTTGAGGATTATATGTTCCTGCCACAACCTCACTCCAACTAAAAATAGAAATACATAAATGGTAAACAATTCAAGATATATTCTAAGGATCAAATAAATAGTAGAATAAAAAACATGTTTACTGCTTTACTTTTCCCCAGTGTTTTCTGACTCCAGATACTGTGCTCTTTCCCCTACTGCATACTGACCCTTTACCTCTAGGTGTAAATACCACAAGAGTTCAGAGCAGTAACTAATGATTAAATTTTTATGCAATAGATGTCTTACCTAAAATGTTTAGGCAGTATTTCTCAAACATTGGTTCTACAAGAAATTAATACATGTTCCCAAAAATAGAGTTCCAAGGACAAATGAGTTTAGAAAACACTAGGTTAAGTAAATGTGGCCAGGGGTTTTCTATATGTGGCCAAGCTCTCAGAGCCTTTAAATTCTGCGTTGGAAGTGCACAGAGACAGGTTGTGCATGTCCCATACATCTGACTACTGTCATCGAGACAGCGTATGCTGGAACAAGCCCCAAGATGACTTCCTCACGTCTGGGTTGCACCTTGCTTCCACTTCTGTTTGTTTACATTCTCTTAAGGTATATTTCTCAGTTAGTGTTGGAGAAAACAAAATTCTCAGATAAGCCCACTTAATCAATCGAATGGGGCTTCCTTCGGATTACAGAAATGGGTTCATTTTTTAGCTTATTCCAAATAAGAGCAGGACATATTCATTGCAGCTGGAAGATAGAAAACACGAATAAACAGAAGGAAAAAAAGATGCAAACCAACGAACTTCTATTCAATCTAACCAGCATGATCAACTTGTGGCATTTACTACCATAGGGGGCTGCTGAGGCAGGGTTAGAGTTGGATTTGAGGAAGGATTAGATAATTTTATGAGCATGACTAGCATTTAAAGCTATGTGAACTAGAACAAAAAAGATACAAGGAAATGAAGTCTCACATTCCAGGATGTAAACTGATCACATGTAGAGGGAGGGGCAAGAAGGAATTCCCACCTCGCAGGCCAGCGTGGGATATTACACAATGGGCCAGGTGCAATAGGCTTGACTTTCTCCTCTTTATTTTCCTTTTCCTTTTCTCTGGTACATCTGATTCTGGCTAAACAGGAGGTGGGGATATTAACCCTGGCAAAGAGCGATTTGATCCCATAGGGCAACTCCTATTGAAAACCAAGATAACACAAATATTTTCAAATCTTCAAGTTGAACCCAGACTAAGTATTTTGTTTTGTGGGTGATCTCTCTGTTCTTTTATTAAGAGAAAATCATTTTATGAGAGCTAGGAATATTTGCATTCCTAGCATGGGAAGAATTTAAAATTCTCAACCAATACATTGTTCAAGCAACTAAAAAGAACTGGAGAGTTCCTGCAAGAGTTTCTCAACTTCTGAAGTAGTTGAGACTCTTGAGCAAGGATGAACCCAATCTTGAAGTACTGGCTATTTTTAAATGTGTCTTTCATCTCCAGCAGAAAAAGAAATTGTGTTTTTGAGCAGCAGTATTCTGAGCTTGATGATGATCAGAGGTCCTGTGGGAGGAGATGGCAGTTTTTTATTGGATTGGGTGGGTTCTCACCCTCCATCTCTCTACGGGAAATTTTGTGAAAATATTCAACTCCAGTGATTCACTGAAAAACATCGAGGCCCCTGGGAGTCAATGAGAGCTGCTTTACAGAGTAAATCCCATCTGAGACTAGCGGAATTAAGAAATAGAACTATGGGAGATAGGCAACAACGGCAAAACCAGCCTCATGGTACAAAAGATCTCTTAGCATGAGGACTAGAATACAGAATGAATCAGATCAGGGATAGTAGTTTTTTTTTTCACTGTAGGACCTTAGTTAACTTTTTCCTTAAGTCTTAATTATTTGGTTGTATGACAGTCCTGCATCCCAGTAAGAACCCTAAATACCATTTTTTGTCCGAAAGGACTTTTCCTCTTGATACTCAGAAATCTTTCTGAACTTAACAGCAATGGCAGACACTGATGGCTATACAACTCCATTCTGCAACCCTCTCTTCCTTAGCTGAGGCCAACCGCCATGATGAAAACTTGAAATTCTGGATAGGCACCTGGTTTCCCAGACTTACCTTGCACCTAGAGTTGGCCATGTGACTTAGTTCTGGCCTTTTCTGCCTTGAGGAATTCTAGAAAATAGTTTTATTTTTGATAAAAGGAGAGGTGTGTGGGAGGAGAGGTTTTTTTCCTTGCTACTCCATCTTCTTCTTTTTGATGTAGTTGTAAAAGAATATGATGGTTGGAATTGTAGCTGCTGTTTTGTGACCACAGGATCACAAGCCTGAGGATCAAATGCCCCATCATAGGGTTGACAAATTGGACAGACAGAAACATCTCAATGTTGTGATATCGTTGAGACACTTTTACAATCCTGTGGCCATGTGCCTCTTGATTTCTTGTTGAAGCCACTTACCGATGAATATTCCGTTATAGCCCAAAGCCTTCTAATTAAACACATCTACTAAAAAGGTAGCCATGTGTACCAATAGAGAACAGAATTCAAAGAAACCCATATCCTGCGGCCTCTGGTCATCTCTAATCTTTGATATTCATAGATGTAGTTTGGCATATTCCCCTGGGAAAAAAAGGAAAACTAGGACTTGCCTGACCTTGGTCTGAGAGTTCACTGGCTAACATCAGCAGAGCTGAAGGCCATGCATGCTCATCATTACCGAGGAAGCAGCAATCATTGATGTTACAATTCAACATGTGAAAGAAAAGGAAGATTTTACTCCATATTTCAAACGTTTCTTTATCTTTCTCATTCGCCACAGTTACACCTTTTCTTTTTTCTTACTTTAACTTCAGAGAACTTCTTTTACTTTTCTATTTTGCCAATTCTGTTGATGCTTACTTCTTTTACATGGTAAAACAATAAAAAGAAAGCTGGCTGATGGATTCAGAGCAGTGCCAAAAATGTGTGTATGGAATGTTAGGACATACTCTATTGAATAATCAGAAATGTAGTTAATCTCCAAAGGAACCCAACACTCCTGCTCCCTACCACTGTCCCTGTCCAAATTTCCCTTCCTGTGATCCTAGTAACGAACTGACTCTCAATGAGAGTGGAAGATATGCCACTCTGCATACCCTAAACTAAAGCCCCCAAACTACTATTACTGAAAATGGTAGAACTCAAAAGCCTGTGAGAAATTCTGCACTATGGGAACATATCCATTTAAAAATTTATTTGTACCAGAAGTTCCTATCTGGATTTCTCTTCTTGAAGAGTTTGATTTTCACCATACGTGAGCAGAGAACTATAATGTGTGCCTTATTTTGTTACTTACTTAATTTGAAAATATGCACTTTATTCTTTTACATCTATTGAATTGTTGGTTAGTGGTAGTACCAACCTGAGCTCAAAGCACAGAATTCAGAGATGATTAGTAACCAAGACATTAGGATTTCAGTACTGACAGCAATATCTAGAAAACTTACTTTGTCTGCAGGACAAACATTTAGCATTCTTACCAAAAATGTGTGAGAGGAGATAAAAGTCTGCCAAAAAAATTTTGTTTGCAGAGCTGCTGGGTGCTCTACAGGTGCCTCATATGTGATGGACTCAGTATCAATGCAATTTATGTTGTGAGGTTTTGGTTTTGTTGGTTGTTTCTGTTTTGTTTTGTCTGAATCCTTTTTGCTTTTGTTTCTTAGATTAAGGAAAAGAATTGCCTGACAATAAGTAAGACATGCTCCTGGCAGTATGCTGTTCAATGGCTGCTCTTTCATTGTAGGTGTTGCTTGACCAGACGTCACTGTTTTTCTGTATTACACAAACATGGCCAGACACGACTACCTCTCAGGGTTGAGAAAGTTTCTTGGCTCCCATCACACAGAGGGAGCAGCCCTTCAAGTTCAACAGTACACCCTCCATTAGCCAAATAGCTGACAAGTCTATGATTTATCATTCCTTACCTATAAAAATTAGAGACAATTTACGAAGCTTTCTGGGTCTGTTTCCTCTGCTGCCAAGTAGAGATGATAACAATGCAAACTTTCCTCCCAGTGTTGTTGCAAGGAATGATTATTAACAATAATTATAAAAACATGTTCAATGGCATTCGTCATTAGGGAATCACTAATTGAAACAATTATGAGATACCAGAAATTTTCATTCATTGCTGGTGGAAATACAAAATGGTATAATCACTTTGGACGATTGGCAGCTTCTTACAAAATTAAACATACTCTTAGCTTCCAGCAATTGTGCTCATTGGTATTTAACCAAAGGAGTTGAAAACTTATGTCCAAACAAAACCTATATATGGGTGTTTATAACAGCTCTATTCATAATTGCCATAACTTGGAAACAACCAAGATTACATGTGAATATATAAAGAAACTGTGGTATTTATATAATGGTATCATTTATTACTAAAAAGAAACAAGCTATCAAGTCATGAAAAGACATGGAGGAATTTACAGGCAGATTACTAAGTGTGGAAGAAGCTAGTGTGGAAATGCTGTAGACTGTATGCCACCAACCGTATGACCTTCTGGAAAAGGCAATATTATAGAGAGAGTAAACAGATAGGTGGTTGCCAGGGACTTGGGGAGAAGGAAGGAGAAATTAATATGTGAAGCACAAGGGACTTTTAGGGCAGTGAAACTATTCTGTATGATACTACAATAATGGATACATGTCATTATAATTTTCAAAACTCGTAGAATATAACCAATGTACCACCAAAAAGTGCATCATAATGTAAACTATGCACTTTGATTGATAATGATGTGTCAGTGTTGCTTCATTGATTTTAACAAAACAGAGTGTGAAATGTTGATGATGGTGGGGGAGTCTGGGTGTGTGTGGATGTGTGCAGGGAGGGAATGGTTATGTGAGAACTCTGTACTTCCCTCTTAGTTTTGCTGTGAACCCAAAATTATTCTAAAAATGAAGTATTAAACTCAATAAAATTTAAAAATCTAGATAATTATTATAAAGTAGAAAGTGTGAATAATTACATAATTGTATAAATTGCTAGAAAAAATTGTTGAATGTATGCTTTCAGATTAGGTTCAGCTCTACATGACAGTAAAAACAACGAAATGGTGGCCAAGAAAAAGGTAGAAGAATACTTCACTGTTACGTAAAAAAGGCCTAGAAGTTGGCAGTCCTTACCTGGAATGGTGACTCCATAGAGATTTTTTTAGACCAAGGCTTCTGGCTTTGCTAAGACTCCCACCTCAGTACTTAACTAACATCCCATGGTCTAATATGGTTGCCAGAGCTCCAGCCATTACATCTGCATTCCAAAAAGCACAGACTGAGAAAGAGGGGAATAATGACATGGCTGACTCTCATTTATGAAGATTTACTGAAAGTTCCACATTATATTTCTGCTTTCATCTTATTGGTCAAGCACTTAAATAAATGACACACCTACCTGACAGAGTCTGGCAAATTTTCAGCTATTTAAATTATTTTACATTTAAAATAATATGTATATAGAGAGAGGCCTAGCTAAAAAGCAGGTCTCTGTTTCTAAATCAAAAGAGAGGAAAAAATTTTGGAGTAGGCGGCTAGCCATCTGAGATATTGAGCAACAGTTGTTATGTTTAAAATACAGTGCTAGATGCAGAGGGTGTAAAGACATTAGCTTAATAAGGGAAATAAACATATACGCACATAGGCATTATACATCGCGGCAGTTTGTTAATGACACAAAGATTTCAGGAGAGGACATGAGTATGCCTAGCTGGGGCGATCAGAGAAGGGCTCCTACAGGGAGGGACATTTTACAAGGATCCAGAAGAATGAAGAGAATTTGGAGAGTAAGAGGTGGAACAGAGGGCAAACTTGATATAGGAATGGCATAAGAAAAGGCAAATTGTTGTTTGATAATGACGGCTATGCCTGTCATTGGCACATATTACATTCTGCTCAGTTACAAACATTTCCCAGACAAGGAGAAACTGATGTCTGTCATTTGAGTACATACCCTAATGACATCAGTTTCTCTCCTCACAATCTGTTCACCATCCCCATGGAATGGGGAGTGAGAAAGAATTCCATTCAACAACGCACACTTTGAGTATCTCAGGCCAAGAGACATTTTTTTGGTATTTATGATAAAACACCCAAATATATATCCAAGTGGGATTACCAGTCTGGGCTGGATCCAAAAGACTTTGGTTACCAGAACTATTTCTCATCATAAATCCCTAAACAAGTTGAGTTTTTCACTTCCTCTCCTAATCTGCCATGGAGCACAGCCCAGTTGCTTGAAGTCATGTACTTTTTGGCAGTGGCTACAGTTCCAGAATGATAGAGCGATTCTTTTCCATATACATCATTATTATTTCTAGTATAAATATTTATCAAGCACTCACTGTGCAACAGAGAGGAGCTCCTGCTTGGTGGTCTTCCCAGCTGAACAAAACAAACGTGAGCAGAGGCCAGGGGAAGAGTGGGGAGAGAGCTTCAGCTGGTGGGAAACAATGGGAGCAGATTCCTCCCTCCAGCCCCTTTTACTCAAGTTGGATAGTGTTTGGACTTGGCTGCCTTATTTCAGATATGTAAATTAAGTGTTTTTATTTGCTTAACATACCCACATATAGGGTATGTTCTGCATTGTTCCAAGCTGTCTACAAATATTAACTCATTTAATCCTCATAGGAATCCTGTGAAATAGACCGTGTTTATTGTTCCATTTACACACAAGGAAACTGCACATAGAGTAATTTGCCCCAGGTCACCAGAGCAAAAGCTCTAGAGCCACGCTGTCCAAGAGAATTTTCTCTGCTGTAAGAAGTATTCGAAATCTGCACTGCCCAACAGGATAGTTGCTGGCCCCGTGTGGCTATTGATCCCTTAAAAATGTGGCTTGTGTGAGTAAAGAATTGAATCTGTAATTTTATTTCATTTTAACTGGTTTAAATTTAAGTACTGCATGAGGCCAGTGGCTACCACAATCAGCACTGACCTAATAAAAGTCCATGCTCTGTACTATTGTGCTATGGTTTCCTTTTCTTTTTTTTTTTTAAAGAGTGAAGACCAAGAACATAAGGACTCTTTTGTAGAAGAGAGTTCCTGTCTGGTGCATTTGCTGTTTAATTATGATAAACAATGTGAGATGGAAGTTTATGGGAGCAAATGAACAAATCCCTCAGGTAGTGCCATTCTCCATTTATTCCCTGGCTATTATGAAGGACTACAATAAACTGTATCTCCAATGAAAGTTTTCTCACAATTAGTAGCAGATGATAAGGTCAAAAGGGAGAGGCTGAGGGCTGGCGTGGGGGATCATGTATATTTGGTAGCACAGAAACATTTTTAGAAGCAAAAGGCAACACTAGAGTATCTGGTGTCTGCTCAGAAAGGTAAAGAGCAGAACAATGTCAGGTGCTGTCCTAACCTCATCAAGACGCACATTCCTGCTTTCTCTCTTTTCCTCCCCATCGTTATGCATCTATATTCTACTTGCCTTTCAAGGATAAACTTCAAGATACCTCCTCCTTAAAAAAAAAAGATTCCTCCTCCTTGAAGACGACTCTCATCTCTCCACCTCAATGCAAACTTGAGAGGGTAGAACCTGTTAAGTGTCAGAAGGAAGATCTGGTCATGCCTGTGTCATTGCTATGTGCGCACAAGCCCTAACTCTCTGCTGTACTCCTGCATGTAAGGTCTGATTTGTCTTTGTACTTATTCCCCATAAAACATGCGCAGTTCCTTGCTTCACATTCTATAATTTTAGTTTTTTCTGTTTCCCTATGGGAAAATCTAGTGCTATGTACTTTTATTATAGCATTGACTGAATTGTATGGAAAAAAATTGATAATCTCTCTCCCCAACAAGATTATAAACACTTTCAGAAGAGCATAATTCTCATAATAGGTGCTCAATAAACTGTGAATAAATATTTGTTAAAGAAATGGTCATTGTCAGAAATTTTTTAAAAAATTAAAGATTTTATTTGTTTACTTTTTGAGAAGGGAAAGGGGGTAGAAAGAAAGGGAGAGAAAATGGATGCCCAAGAGAAACATTGATCAATTGTCTCTCGTGTCCTGACCGGGAATTGAACCAACCTGTGACCGTTCGGTTTGCGATATGACACTGAGCCCACTAAGCTACACCAGTCAGGGCCATTGTCAGAAATTTGAAGTATGGATTTTTTGTCTTTTGTTTAAAACAAAATGGAATCCCACTCCAATGGCACTGTTCTACATTAGCAGATTAAGCATTAGGTTATACCAAACTAACTTCATTATTTTATCAGAGCACTGCTGTGTGTAGGGACAAAACATAACTGTGGTAGATAATGAATACATTTTCTTGCTAAACTTTGCCCAAGGAACGTAGGTTATCCAGAGAAAGTTGGATTTTTGTGAATTGTACAGAAACTAGTATAGAAAAAAGTGTGAAAAAATGGCCATTAGTCAAGATACTGCAATTTTCTACAAGTTCATAAAGCTCAAACTTAAGAGAACACTTTTGAGAATTATAAGAAGTGTATGTGAAGGATGTTATGACATTAGGTGAAGTGGAGGGAGTTGCAGAGAGAGGCAGAGATAGACCAAGATCAATTTTACAGCCTTTGATTTAGTTTAATTGATTGAGCGCAAAAAGAAAAAAGGGAGAAAAAGAATGAGGAGATGGTGAAATTGACAAATGTAAAATACTGTAACAGAAATTACTGTAGCTTGCCTTGAGTAGGAGTGGAAAAGTTTGTTATACTAGGAAATAGTCATTTAAATGGAAAGATGTTTTTTCATGTCTTTTATGGCTGTCGTAAATGATTAATTAAATACTCTGAGTGTTTCATTAAAAGTATACATTCCTTCCAAATTAAAGTGTGTAGAGACTCGTTATAAATAAATTCATTGGGTGAATGAAAGAAGCATTTACTTCTAAATGAATATTACTGGCAAATTTCATTCTTGACATTGATTAAACAGACTGAATTTATTTTAATGTGCAATATGAACAAATTATAAGGCTAATTGGTTTTCTACCTTAGTATTGCATTATTTAACACATTTATAAGTGATTCAACAATTTTAAGAATTCACTACATAAAATGCATTTTGCTATTGAAAATAAAAGAACAGATAAGATATGTTTCCTTCCTGTTTCAATTATTTTCTGTCTTCACACATTGTGGAGCAATTTTAAGTGCCTACTATGTGCAAAACATTTTACTGGATGTTGAAGATAATAGAAAAAAAAAGGTTTATTTCTGCCCAAGTTCAAAATGCCATAGGAAAAACATATGTATAAAGTAACTTTAATATAAGACAGACTCAGGTAAGTAAGTGCTAAAATAATAAAGGTACAAAGTGTTTGGGGAGTGCAAGGAATAGAGGGATTAAGTCTGATGGGGAGGGGATCAAGAAAGGCTTCTTGGAGGAGGAAGGATTTGAGCCTGGCCTTGAGAGATGGTTGGGAATTTAACAGGAGCCACAGCAGGAGAGGAGGAGAGAAAGGGTTTGTGTGGTCCGGGTTGCTGGGCTGTTCTATGAAGAGGTTTTAGTGTTCCTCTGGACAATTGAACTGTCATGTAGAAGAGACATGTCACACAGAAAATGCACAGATCAACTAAAAACTGGCCTGCAAATATAGCTATGTGACTTCAGAGAGAGAAACCATGTCTGGCTGGGGTGTGGGCTACAGAAGTGACAGGTATAATTAGACATTGAGCAGATCAGCATTTTTTGATTAATAAGCTCAGTCTTCCTATACATTGACTCATGGGCCTAAAAGGAACCTCAGGAAGTTATTTAGGTCACCCCTGACTGTGATGTTTTTCTATGCTATTCCTTTAGCCTTGGCCCTATAATATGAGCTCTTCAAATGCTGAGACCACATACTCTGGGCTCTGCATGAGGACCAGTACAATAAAACACAGCGGTGGCATCGGCAGAAACAGCCTCTGAAGAGCACTGGTTTGCAGCTCTATTATGAACATTGGGTGGGAATTGAGGCACGGATTTGTGGGTCTCTCAAGGCTCTCTTTCAGTCTGCCCCACCAAGTGATACCTCCTGCTTGAGGAGAAGGTTGATCACTGAACTGATTCATGCTGGTTCCTTACCGCCTCACTTAACAAAATGTACCCCTATGTAGCTACCAATTAGAAATGTAAAGTTATACAATGTTAGAGCTGGAGGTGTTATTAGGAATAATCTGGCCCTACCCCTTCATTCATCATTTAACTCTGGAGTAAAGAGAATCTCAGGGAGAAGTGTTTTGCCTAAAGTTGCAGGATTAATGATTGGCTTAGCTGAACCACAACTAGAATGCAGGTCTCTAGGTTTTCTAACTCTCAGATCCATTTCTTTGCCCTGCACCACACTGGCTTCTTTATTTGCTTCCATAGGTGAGTGTGTGTGTGTCTATGTGTGTGAATATTTCCAAGAGTTCAGCTTAAAGCCTTCAGTGGGATCATATAGAACAATGCATGCTAAGCTAAAGGAGGAAACTGCATTGGATCAAAACTCCCACTTGGAAAAACATTAGAATCCTGGGAATTTCTTGCGATGCGAGAAAGCTCGGCCCCCAGGACTTGCAGTGTAAACACTGTGGCTAATTTGTTGAAGTGAGATGCCATTGATGATTCTCCCTGCTTTGAGAGATGACAGGACTCCCCGATGGAACAAAGCAGATTGCTGTTAGCAGATTTCAAAAAGTGACCAGGAAAAGACAAGACATTTTACCAACACAGATAATCTTTCTTGAAGAGGAGATGGGGAAAAAAGAAAAAAGACAACTCAAAAGGCATTCTCTCATGAAGTTTGCTTTTCAGAGTGCAACCCTTTCTACAGCTCTGCCTCTGCCCGCAGAATGTTGGACATAACCTGGAGTAAAGCTTGGCAAAGCAAGTACATTGGTTCTGCAAAGCTGTTCTAAGAACAGTGAATAGGATACTACAGAAAGCACCCTGGACACCTGACCCAGGAATTTACAATATCAAAGTTAGATGAGAACAACAACAAGTTGTTCTAGTCACTTGTTATTTTTTAAAGGTTACTTTTACAAATAAAAATGATACTCAGCTTCTATACCTATTTTCTCATCCAAGAAAAATGTCGAGTCTTTCTGTAGAAAACCCTGTCTTACCTAAAAAAGTTTTGTCACTTTGATGTGGTTCAGTTTGTGGCTGTCCGTTTACTTCCCATTTACATTTGAAATTCTATTTATAATGGCAGGATAATGCAATTGCATGGGGTTTTGTTCTTATTCTTTAAAAAAATTATTGTTTCCATCCATCAGTAGAGTACTTCTATTGCTACGTAATAACTTTTCTTCTGCCTTTACAATAAGGATGTTTAACCTGATGTTAGAGCAGAAAGCTTCCTTAGCAACCATCTGCTTCCAGGTCCTCACGTTCTGGATGCAGGAACGTCCAGGAATTAGTAGGCACCTCAGGGTTCACTCAGGGGAGGAGCAGGCATAGTGTGGCTAGGACTCCCCTCTCTGCTCCCACTTTTGTGCTCTTTCCTGCAAGGTCATTTGTCTTTACTAAAACAACCCCTTTAATCACATTTCCCTGAGGAAATATGCCTCCCTTTTGGTTTTTTAGTTTCTCATCTTCAAGGAAGTTTTAGGAAAACCACAAAATGCCCTTTCTCCCATTTTAATGGAAGTAGAATTTTCTCTCTATCTTAAATTCCAGGAGGAGGAGAGCCACTATTATTAAGTTCATTATGTTAATATATTGATGACTATATTAGTCATATTTTTAACGTGCTACTTCTGGGTAACGAACCCATAATTTCTGGCTTGCAGCAACAAACATTAACTTTTTGCTCCAAGGTCTGTGGCTTGTTAGGAGGTTCAGTTTCAGGCTATGGATTGAGGCCAGGTTTGCTCTACCTGTCTCTTATCGTGGGACCAGCTGCTGACTGCAACTTGCTCTTCTCATGGTAGATGGCAAACACCCAGGACAAGACAGAACGGGCAAGCACATTGAAATCCTCTGTTCAAAACACATCTGCTAACTTTCCACTGGCCAAAGCTAGTCATGTGGCACAGATCAAAATCAGAGATGAGTGCCCTGCCTGCTCTTCTAAGAGGCACTACAAAGTTACATGGTGGGGAACATGGAATGAGAATGTTATTATAAGAAGGGAGTGGGTAGGGTTGAGGGTAGGAGGTAGGGATGGGTGGATGGGGGGTTTGGTGAGGGGAAAATGAAGACAACTGTACTTGAACAACAATAAAAAATTAAAAGAAAGAAGACAAGAGTGGAAAACGGAGACTAGTATTCAAATCTACCAATGTGACAATTTGAGACAGAAAGGAAATATTACCCATCTCGAGAATCAGAAATTATACTGCTGAGGTCTCCAAGATGCCTAGAATAAGATAATGCCTTATTTAAATTTTAATTTTTAAATGCCTTTACATTTCTTGATTGATCTACCACACAACAGATTGTCTGGCTACTCAATAAATATCCCAGGGGTTAAAAAATATTGTGTCCACCAAGGAGCTTCTTCTCCTCCTCCTTCCTCTTCTTCTAGGAGGGGAAAGGAAAGAAGAAGGAGGAAACATGCATGACCTGAGGCATGGCCTGCTCTTGTGCCCCCAGGAAAGGGACTGGGGAGAAACTGCTTCATTTGTAATATTAACTCATTTATTCATTCAAGGAATGTTTTTGAGTGTTGCCGTGTGCCAGGCACATTTTTAACTGTGTAGGATATATCAGTATACAAAAAAAAAAAAAAAGGTGCCTTCATGAAGCTTATCTTGTATTAAGGAGAGACAATACAAAATAAAATAAAAATAGTAAGTAAAGCATATACTATGTTAGTATTTTATATGTGCTTTAAAAAAAGAGCAGGCTAAAAGTTTTAAGAGGACTAAGGGTAGGGCTGGGGAGAGTCTGCAATTTTACTGTAGTGGGGCTAAATGTTAGTCCCAGGGAAGAGGTGACATCTGACCAGATATTTCAAAGAGGTTAGGGATTATTTTCAGTCTTCCCACGTAGCCGCAGAGTCCCGTAGTGCGTCCTCAGAGGCCATTTTGAGTGTGAGTGAAGGAGAACTGGTGTTTGGGGAACACCTAAGAGTTGGGGTTTTTGACCGACTCTCATCCCCACCCAGCAACAATCAGAGCACTTCCAGTTTTATCTTTAGATTTAGCCATAAGATTTCTTCTAAGGAATATCCTGCCATTTAAAATCTAATAATAATAAATGCCTCAAAACACTATGTTAGACTATAAACTTATGAAGGTCAAAGATCTGGATTAATATCTCAGATAAGAACTTTGAAAAGTTTATTTATTTGTCTATTTTTTAAAGAGCTTGTTTAGTTCTTTTGAAAGAGAAGGGAGGGAGAAACAGAGGGAGAGAAACCTTGATGTGTGAGAGGAACCTTGATCAGTTGCCTCTCACACGCCCCTGGCTGGGGACCTGCCCATAACCCAGGCATGTGCCCTGACTGGGAATTAAACCAGTGACCTTCTGGTTCACAGGCTGGCACTGAACTCACTGAGCCACACCAGCCAGAGTGAACCTTAAAAAGTTTATGAATTAAAATTTTAGTGATGGCTCAATTTTCTAATAGTCAACTGTCTCAGTTGACTATAGGGACAGTGACAAACTCTCCTCTTCTCTCATTATATTTTCCCTTTGGATATTTCATCTAGTCCTGTGACCTTAAATATCATCCATATCCTAATGACTCCCAACTTTAACATTCCTGACTCCTCCAATGGGCTCTAGATCGTTCTACTCAGATACTTGAACATGACTGAAACAGAACCCGTGATTTCTGCCTCCCCCATCACACCTCTGCCTCCTCAGTTGTCCTCATCTCAGCAAATGGCACACACTATCGCTCATCTTTTTCCAGCACCTTCAGCTCCAAATCCAAAATATGTCTTATATCTTCTCACTTCTCTCCACCTCCACTCTTGCCCAAATCCCGTTATCTCTTGCAATATCTATTGTTATGGCCTCCCAGCTGGTTTCCCTGATCTATAATAGATTATCTATACTGCAGTCAGTTATAGTTAAAAAACACAAATCATATCATGCCATCCCCCTCTAATGCTTTATACAGCAATGACAAACTTCTTACTATAGCCTACAGAACCCAATGTCATCTGGCCCAGGTGCATACCCCAGACCTCTTATACTTCTATCCCTCACACACATGACCATAGCACACCACGCTTGTCCTGGACTTAGGGCCTTTGAACTTGCTGTTTCGTTTGCTCAGATTGCTTTGCCCCCACCAATCCGAACATTGTGATGTGGCTGGTTTCCACAAATGGTCCCCATTCAGCTCAAATGCCTACTCCTCATGGAAGTTTTCCCAGAGCTTCTGGTCATTCCCTATCATGTCACCCTTCATAATACTTATCACCCTGCCCAATTATGTTATTAATTTGTTTACTTGATCATTATCTGTTTCCCAACACTAGAATGAAAGCACCACTGCAGCAGAGATTGT
Organism: Anoura caudifer; assembly: GCA_004027475.1. Taxonomy (NCBI): domain Eukaryota; kingdom Metazoa; phylum Chordata; class Mammalia; order Chiroptera; family Phyllostomidae; genus Anoura; species Anoura caudifer. Next base: position 20,219 of record PVKU01003467.1, on the reverse strand, counting down.
ACTGATATACTGAAAGCAGCTGGAACAAGTTTTCGAAAGGTAGTGGCCAAATAAATGATGACTGATGTCAGTGCCTTTTCAGGGGCCAGGTGCTGCCAGGAAGAAACTGGAGAGGGCACCATGGCACTGAATGCTATGGAGGTGGCCATGTGGGACAGGAATTTTTGGCTTCTCAGCAAGGTGGAGATGGAAAAGAAATGGGAGCTCCAAGAAACAAGTTTTTACTGTTGTACAATTATAACTGGGTCCAGCTCCAGATACTGGTCTTTCTGACATCTCAGATCTGCTTTATCTGCCCATATCTACTAGGTTCTTTCATTGCAAGGTACAGAAACACATACTGAAACACGTAAGAAGAAAAAGAAGAAAAAGAAAGAAAATAATTAAAAGTTTAAGAAGTAGCTCATAGATGGGAAGTAGAAATTGAAAACAAAACAAAAACACGTTTTAGTACAGGAAAAGCTTCAAGGACCCGGGATCAGCAATAAATGGATACTTGCTTCAAGCCACTGAGTTTGAGATAAAAGAATTACAACAATTTCTGTTTTTAAAAAAATATGTTGTTTATGTATTTTTAGAGAAAAGGGAAGGGAGGGAAAAAGAGGAGAGAAACATTGATTGGTTGGCTCTCACACGTGCCCCAACCAGGGACTGGGCCCGCAACCCAGGCACGTGCCAAACTAGTGACCTTTTGGTTTGTGGAACGACATACAACCAACTGAGCTACACCTGTCAGGGCAACAATTTTCATTTTTGACACTTTATTCAAGTTGTAATCTCTAGGGTATCAATGTCTGACACAATTTGAGGCCTGAGCCTACCCCTGGATCCAGGCATGGTGTGAGCTCCTAGCACCACAAACCCAGTGGACTGTTATCAGAATAACAGGTAATGGATCCTGGACAGGCGACACAACAGCTGTCCACTCCAGTCCATGAAAATATCATTGGGTGAGGTGTTTCATTTTAGAAGGTTATAATCTAGTCTGTAAGGAAATAAAATGAGAAGTCACTTATCTCAATGAATGTAATGTATTATTGCTGGGAAAGTAAGGCATCCTTCCTGTTAACCTCTGAGAAACTAACAGAGATTTATTCCTAGACATGCATTTTCTCTCCTGAGGCCCATTTGGAAATCAGGGTCTCTCATCTCCTGTGAAGTGTCAGCTGGAACAGGACCTCTCCTAACTTCACCAGGGCATGGCTTACTCCTGACTGCAGAGTTTCCTCTCTTCCTGCCCTCTCCAGATTTCATAGCAACTTGGGCAACACATTTAGTTGTTAAATAAAATAACTCCAACCATAAGCCTCAGTAATTCATAATTTATTCCTCCAGTGCATACATGTATGTGTTAGGTGAGACTTAGAGCCTAGGGAAAAAGTATAGAAAAAGGGAAGGAGGAGAAACCTTAGGGATGAAGGCTCAACAATGGAAAAACAAAGAGGATATCTCCATGGTGAAAATATTCCATCCCCCAAACCTCTTGGATTTTAGGGCAATTTGCCTAGATGGAGCTAGGTAATTAAGTGAAGAATGATCACATGACTGAAGAAGATTCATTTTTGTATGCCAGTAGATACATACTATAATTAATGTGCCTATTTGTTTCTTCAACAAAACTTTACTATGCCTATGCTTTGTGCTGAGGACATGTGAGTGATTCAGGTGTATTTCCTGCCTTCACAGAGCTGACAGTGGGATGTGGCCATGAGGCAGGTAGAAAAAACAGACCTGGATGAACATTCTCCACTGGGTGGGAGGGTGGATTGAAGATGCCATGGGCTCCTGTCCAGGAAAAATAACGTGAAACTTTCATTCTATTATTAATGATTACATTTTAGAGGGTATTTTTGACTAGGTGTCAACTTAGCCACTCATTGGCTTCCAATCTTACTTAACTAAAGATTGGAAAAACTTTTCAGAGAAGCTTCTGACTCTGTATATTTCAAACCTCTTCCACAACTCACATTCTTCTAGTGATTCTATGATGTGGTATAGGGTATATTCTTCTCATGACAGGACTTCTGGTCTTGCCCCTTTGTGTCAGCAGTGCATTTCTTCCGGGAATGTTGCTGGAAGCCATGCCAGTGCTGGGGAAGCCAGATGTGCCTGTGACCCACAAAAATGTATCTCAGGAAATCCAAATTAAATTCAACTTTCCCTTAGCTGGATGCCAAAAATGCCCATTGCCACTCTAACGCTCTTGACCATGAGGGGCAGTATGACAGAGTGGAAGCTGTAGTAGAAAGAGACAGTAGTATTAACTGATTGTAGTTAACTATCATTCTTTTACAAATTTTATTATCTGTAGGACCATGTGAACACATTGTGTGAGTCATGTCGAGGCTCTGAAAGATAACTTTGCAACTGAAGGACTCTGAAATTTGTCAGACCCTGGGGTAGGCCTGGGTATTCAAGAAATGTCAGAATAATTCCTCATTATGCAAAAACAAACAAACAGACAAAAACCCAAAACTCAGAATAACAACAACAAAACTGTAATCCAAAGTGTTAGGATCTGGGAAATAGGCCAGCTACCTAAAGGAGAAGAGAAATGCATGAGATTTTGGAAAGATTTGTAGGGTTTTAGCCAGTGCCAACATTAGCTAGAGTGTCTGGGCTTGTGAACCAACTAATCCTAATAATAATGATGATAACTAAAATACTAGAGCATTTTTCTCTGTACCAGGTCCTGGCCTAACTTTTTTTTTTTAATGTTTCAATTTTTTTTATTGTTCAGTTACAGTTGTCTTGTCTTTTTCCCCATTGCTCATCCTTACCCCATCCCTCCCCATTCCCACAGTCAATCCACACCCATGGGCCATACCTATGAGTCCTCTGTCATTCTCCTTTATTTGCCCCTTCCCCTTCTCTCCTCTGATATCCCCCTCTCTCCTCTGCTCTGGTTATTGTCAGTTTGTTCTTTATTTCCAAGCATCTGGTTCTATTTTCCTCATTTGTTTGTTTTGTTGATTAGGTTCCACTTATAGGTGAGATCATATGGTATTTGTCTTTCACTGCCTGGCTTATTTCACTTAGTATAATGCTCTCCAATTCCATCCATGCTGTCTTGAAAGGTAGAGTTCCTTACTTCTCTCTGCTGCATAGCATTCCATTGTGTAAATGTACCACAGTTTTTTGATCCATTCATTTACTGATGGGCAGTTAGGCTGTTTCCAGCATTCAGCTATTGTAACTAACATTGCTATGAACATTGGGGTGAGTAGATTCTTTTGAATTGGTGATTCAGGATTTTTAGGGTATAGTCCCAGCAGTGGAATTGCTGGATCTAAAGCAGTTCCATCTTTAATTTTCTAAGGAAATTCCACACTGTTTTCCACAGTGTCTGCACCAGTCTGCATTCCCACCAACAGTGTTCATCATGGAATTTTTATTTATTAATAACTTTCATTTAATGCTCTTTTGATTCAAAAGATGTTTTAAGTAAAAAATATTTAATATATTCCTATAAAATTTTGATTTATGAAAAATGCTCATAAGAAACTTAAGAGTTATAATCTTATGATCATTTGTATAATGGCTTGTTTAAATTATATATCCTGATTCCTAAATAGGTTGAAAGTAGAATTTTTAAAAACAGTCTCTTTAAGAAGGGAACATGGGAGAACTCTTCTTTTTTTTATGAATTAAAGTAATAGTTTGGATTTTTTTTTGCTAGGAATCACATTCTTTTTATTAATATTATTATCTTTTTATTTATTTAAATTATTGTTTTTGTACAGTTTCTGTCTTTTACTCCCAACCCAGCCCTTCGCCCCAGTCCTCCCCACCTCCCTCCCATTTCAACCCCACCTAGTTTTTGTCCATATGTCCTTTATACTTGTTCCTGTAAACCATTCCCCTTTTCCCCTGAAATTCCCTCCCCTCTCCCCTCTGGTGACTGCTAGCCTGTTCTCAATTTCAGTGTCTTTGTTTATATTTTGCTTGTTCGTTTGTTTTCTTGATTAGGTTCCTGTTAAAGGTGAGATCATATGGTATTTGTCTTTCACCTCCTGGCTTATTTCACTTAGCATGATGCTCTCCAGTTCCTTCCATGCTGTTGCAAAGGGTAGGAGTTCCTACTTTCTTTCTGCTGCATAGAATTCCATTGTGTAAATGTACTATAGTTTTTTGATCCATTCATTTACTGATGGGCACCTAGGTTGCTTCCAACATTTGGCTATTGTAAATTGTGCTGCTCTGAACATTGGGGTGCATAGGTTATTTTGGCCTAGTATTTCAGGGTTCTTGGGATATAATCCTAGCAATGGAATTGCTGGGTCAAAAGGTAGATCCATTTTAGTTTTCTGAGAAAATTCCATACTGCTTTCCATAGTGGTTGTACCAGTCTGCAATCCCACCAACAGTGCACTAGGGTCCCCTTTACTCCATAACCTCTCCACCACTTGTTGGTTGTTGCTTTGTTTATGATGGCTATTCTGACCAGTGTGAAGTGGTATCTCATTGTGGTTTTAATTTGCATCTCTCTGATAGCTAGCAATATTGAGCATCTTTTCATGTGTCTCTGGATCCTCTGCATGTCCTCCTTGGAGAAGTGTCTGTTCAAGTACTTTGCCCATTTTTTAATTGGGTTGCTTGTCTTCTTAGAGTGGAGTCGTGTAAGTTCTTTATATATTTTGGAGATTAAATCCTTGTCTGAGGTATCATTGGCAAATATGTTTTCCCATACAGTCAGTTCTCTTTTTATTTTAATACTGTTTTCTTTAGACGTGCAGCTTTTTATTTTGATGAGATCCCATTTGTTTATTCTTTCCTTTATGTCCATTACTTTAGGGGACATATCAGTAAAAATGTTGCTGTGTGAAATATCTGAGATTTTCCTGCCTATGTTCTCCTCTAGGACTTGAATGGTGTCACTGCTTATATTTAAATCTTTTATCCATCTTGAACTTATTTTTGTGTATGGTATAAGTTGGTGCTCGAGTTTCATTTTTTTGTACATAGCTGTCCAGTTCTCCCAACACCACTTGTTGAAGAGGCCATTTTTACTCCATTTTATGTTGCTGCCCGCTTTGTCCAATATTAATTGACTGTAGAGACTTGGGTTTATTTCTTGGCTCTCTGTTCTGTTCCACTGGTCCATGTGCCTGTTTTTATGCCAGTACCAGGCTGTTTTGATTACAGTGGCCTTGTAATAGAGTTTGTTGTCAGGTACTGTGATCCCTCCTACTTTGCTGTTCTTTCTCAAAATTGCTGCAGCTATTCGGGGTGGTTCTGGTTCCATATAAATTTTTGAAGTGTTTGTTCTATGTCTGTGAAATATGCCATTGGTACTTTAATAGGTATTGCATTGAATTTGCAAATTGCTTTGGGTAGTATGGACATTTTGATCATGTTGATTCTTCTGATCCATGAACAAGGTATATATTTCCATTTGTTTGTGTCTTCCTTCATTTCTTTCTTCAGTGTTGTGTAGTTTCTACATACAGGTCTTTTACCTCCTTGGTTAGGTTTTTTTCTAGGTATTTTATTTTTCTTTTTGCTATATCGAATGGGATTCTTTTCTTGATTTCTGCTTCTGCTGTTTCACTGTTGGTATACAAAAATGCCTTTGATTTCTGGATATTGACTTTGTATCCTGCTGTTTGGTCAAATTCATTTATTAGGTCGAGCAGCTTTTTGGACAAGTCTTTAGGATTTTCTATGTACACTATCATGTCATCTGCAAACAATGATAGTTTTGTTTCCTCCTTTCTGATTTAGATGCCTTTTATTTCCTTTTCTTGTCTAATCGCTGTGGCCAAGACTTCTAATACTATATTCAATAGAAGTGGTGAAAGTGGACATCCTTGTCTTGTTCCTGATCTTAGTGGAAAAGATTTTGGTTTTTGCCCATTGAGTATGATGTTGGCTGTAGGCCTCTCATATATTGCCTTTATTATGTTGAGGGATGCTCCTTCTATTCCCACTTTGCTGAGTGTTTTTATCATAAATGGGTGTTGTAGCTTATCAAATGCTTTTTCTGCATCTATTGATATGATCATGTGATTTTTGTCTTTGCTTTTGTTTATGTGATGTATTACATTTACTGATTTGTGAATATTGAACCATCCTGGCATCCTGGGGATGAATCCCACTTAGTCATGGTGTATGGTCCTTTTAATGTATTGTTCGATGCGGTTTGCCAATATTTTGTTGAGGATTTTAGCGTTTATGTTCATCAGCGATATTGGCCTGAAGTTTTCTTTCTTTGTTGTGTCTTTATCTGGTTTGGGGATTAGGATGATGCTGGCTTCATAGAAAGAGTTTGGGAGTCTTCCTTCATTTTGGATTTTTAGGAATAGTCTGTGGAGGATAGGGGTTAGCTCGTCCTTAAATGCTTTGTAGAATTCTCCTGTGAAACCATCTGGTCCAGGGCTTTTGTGTGTCGGAAGTTTTTTGATTACTGCTTCAATTTCATCTGCTGTTATTGGTCTGTTCAGGCTTTCTGCTTCTTCATCATTGAGTTTTGGAAGATTATATTTTTCTAGAAACTTGTCCATTTCACCTAGGTTTTCTTGGCAAATTTCTCTTCATAGTAATTTCTTACAATCCTTTGTATTTCTGTGGTGTCAGTTGTAATCTCTCCTCTTTCATTTCTGATTGTGTTTATTTGGGTCTTCTCTCTTTTTTTCTTGATGAGCCTGCTTAAAGGCTTGTCAGTTTCATTTATCTTTTCAAAGAACCAGCTCCTGGATTCATTGATCCTTAGAATTGTGCTTTTAGTCTCTACGTCATTTAATTCTGCTCTGATCTTTGCTATTTCCTTCCTTCTACTTGCTCTGGGCTGTCTTTGTTGTTGTTCCTCAAGTTCTTGTAGGCGTAGGGTTAGGTTGTTTGTTTGAAATGTTTCTATCTTTTTTAGATAGGCCTGTATTGCTATGAACTTCCTGCTCAGAACTGCTTTCGCTGTGTCCCATAAGTTTTGGGTTGTGTGAGTTCATTTTCATTTGTTTCCAGAAACTTTTTGATTTCTTCCCTAATTTCATTCTTGATCCATTCATTGTTTAATAACATGCTATTCAATCTCCATGATTTTGAGTGTTTTGGGTTTTTCCCATCAGGGTTGGTTTCTAGTTTCAGTCCCTTGTGGTCAGAGAAAATGCTTGGTATGATTTCAATTTTCTTGAATTTGTTGAGGCTTGTTTTGTGTCCTATCATGTGGTCTATCTTTGAAAATGTTCTATGTGCATTAGAAAAGAATGTATATTTAGTTTCTTTGGGGTGAAGGGCTCTATATATATATCAGTTAAGTCCATTTCATCCAGAATGTTGTTCGGTGCCACAATATCTTTGTTGATTTTTTGTTTGGAAGATGTGTCCATTTTTGACAATGGGGTGTTAAAGTCCCCTACTATAATTGTATTGCTGTCAATATCTTTCTTGAAGTCCTCTAAGATTTTTTAAATGTATTTAGGTGCTCCTATGTTGGGTGCATATATATTTACAATGCTTATGTCTTCTTGCTGGATTCTTCCCTTGAGTATTATGAAGTGACCTTCTGGATCTCTCTTTATGGCTCATCTTTTGAAGTCTATTTTGTCTGATATGAGTATTGCTACCCCAGCTTTTTTTTCCTGTCCATTTGATTGGAAAATTTGTTTCCAGCCCTTCACTTTGAGTCTGTGTAGGTCTTTTGTCCTGAGGTGGGTCTCTTGTAGGCAGCATATGTGTGGGTCATGCTTTCTTATCCATTCAGCTATTCTATGTCTTTTGATTGGAGCATTTAATCCATTTGCATTTAAGGTTATTATTGATAAGTACTGATTCATTGCCATTTTTCGTGCCTATGTTCCCCCCTCTCTCTCTCCCTTTTCCTTCCTTTCCTTAAAACAGTCCCTTCAGCATCTCTTGCAGAACTGGTTTGGTAGAGGTGTGTTCTTTTAGACTTCTTTTGTCTGGGAAGCTCCTTATTTGGCCTTCTATCTTGATTGAAAGCCTTGCTGGGTAAAGTAGTCTTGGTTGCAGGTCTTTGGTTCTCATTACTTGGAATATTTCTTGCCATTCTCTTCTAGCTTGGAGCGTTTCCATTGAGAAGTCAGCTACCAGCCTTATTGGAGCCCCTTTGTATGTTACTTCCTTTTTCTCCCTTGCTGCCTTTAAGATTCTCTCTTTGTCTTGGAATTTTGCCATTTTAATTATGATGTGTCTTGAAGTGGGTCTCTTTGGGTTCCACTTGATTGGGACTCTCTGTGATTCCTGGATTTGTGTGACTTTTTCTCTCATCAAATTAGGGAAGTTTTCCATCATTACTTTTTCAAATAGGTTTTCTATCCCTTGCTCTTCTTCTTCTCCCTCTGGTATCCCTATTATATGAATATTATTATGTTTCATATTGTCTTGTGTTTCTCTTAATCCCTCTTCATTCTTTTTGAGCCTCTTTTCCTTTTCTTGCTCTTTCTGGGTGTTTTTTTCTACTTGGTCCTCCAACTCATTAATCCGATCTTCTGCTTCATCAATTCTGCTTTTCATTCCTTCCACTGTGTTCTTCAGTTCAGAAATTGTACTCTTCGTTTCCTCTTGGCCCTTGTTGATAGTTTCTATTTCCTTTTTCATGTTGATATAGTTGGCAGTGAGTTGATCGTAGCTTCCCTGTAGTTTCTGGTAGCTCATTGAGAGCTTGTGGAGCTTCCTGACAACCATTGTTTTGAACTCAAAATCTAACAGTTGAGCTGCCTCTGTTTCATTTAGCATTCTTTCTGGGGCTTCCTCCTTTCTTTTCATTTGAGGATTATTTCTTTGTCTTCCCATTGTTTTTGAGGTTCTTCTTATTAGCCTTAACTTCTTAAATTGATCTGTTCTGGCTCCCTGGGCTTATGGTGTGAACTTCTGTGGTAGAATACCTGTGAGATTCAGTGGTGATGTCTGCTTCAGGTATCCTGGTGTTCACAGTTTCCACTGTCTTATCTGTTGAAATGCCCCCTCCTTGGGATCATCTCTGGTTTTTTCACAGTTCCAGGGTTGGTTTTTTGTTGTTGTTGTTGTTGTTGTTGTTTTGTTTTGTCTTTGTCTTACTCATGGGTATTTAAAAAGGGAAAAGAGGAAATAATGGAAAGAGAAGAAAGAAGAGAAGAAAGAAAAAGAAAAAAAGAGGAAGAAAGAAAAGATAAAATTGGAAAGAAAGGAAGAACGAATAAGGCAAGAAAGAAGATGCACACAGTAAAGGGCATTGAGGGGTTAAAAAAAGATAAAAATAATAACAAAATAGTAGAAAAAATTAAAATTTAAAAAGAGAAGAAAAAGAAAAAAGAAAAAAGCAACAAGAAAAAAGAAAAATAAATAAAATTAAAAAAACCCAACAACTCTTGCTGTTTTCAGTCTTGCTGAGCTGGTGTTTCTGGTCTTGCTGGCTGCAATGGTCTAGGGGTGACAGCATCGCTTTTGTCCCTGTTCAGCACTCAGCTATCTTTGTGCTACTGTCCTCAGAGCTAGCCCTGGGCCTCTCTGCCCAGGGCCTCAGGTGTAAGTTCTGAGGATACGTGTGCCTATCCCAGTTGCATGCAGGTGCCTATGATCTCGCAGCCACCTGCGGTCACATACGGGCGCCAATCCTCGCGCAATCGTCCCCGATGGATGGCGGGCTCAGGAGCATGGCTGCCCCTCCGGCACTGGGCGCCGGAAGCTCCGAGAGCTCAGGCAATCAGAGGGACAGCAGTCCTGCGGGCGTGCGCCTGCTCCAATGGTGCCGGGTGCTGGAGGTCCCGTGAGCCCAGGCACGTGGCTGTCTCAATGGTGCCAGGAGCCAAAGGACCCGTGGGCACCGGCCTCCCGCAAGCCCAGGCCTGCAGCTGTCCCTCTGGTGCCGGGAGTCAAAGGCCCTGGGAGCTCAGGTGTGTGGCTGTCCCAGTGGCGCTGGCCACCAACAATCAGGCGAGCTCCAGTATGCAGTCCTTCCCCGGAATATGCATGGGTGTTCACACCCCCAGCTTGTCTGCCACTGAGACCCCAACTCCTCTCTGTGAGATTTCAAGCAATTGGGTTTATCCCAGTGCCGCTAAAACTTTGTTTGGCTGGGGAGGGAGCAGTTGACCCAGCTCCCTTCCTAATCTTGTGGCGAGCCTGGCGAGAGCCAGCTGGGGCCTCAGTCCTGACCCTGGTGTCTGCACTGCCCCTTGGGCTCTCATTGTTCTGAAGTACTCTCCTTACCATCTGGTTTTTCAGTGTCCACTACAATTTTTGATCTCCTGATTTCAAATATGCTGTGTTTCTGATGGCTGTTTGCTCTGTTCCAATGTAAATTGGCCAGAATATTCTCCTGTGTGTAGGGGGAAGCAAAATATGCACCTTCCTACTGCACCGCCATCTTCGGAAAAAAGTCCTGGGTGTTTTTTTCTACTTGGCCTTCCAACTTGCTGATCTGATCTGCTTCATCAATTCAGCTTTTGATGCCTTCTACTGTGTTCTTCAATTCAGAAATTTTATTCTTCATTTCCTCTTGGCCCTTGTTGATAGTTTCTATTTCCTTTTTCATGTTGATATAGTTGGCAGTGAGTTCATCGTAGCTTCCCTGTAGTTTCTGGTAGCTCATTGAGAGGTCGTGGAGCTTCCTGACAACCATTGTTTTGAACTCAAAATCTGATAGTTGAGTTGCCTCCATTTCATTTGGCATTCTTTCTGGGGACTCCTCCTTTTCTTCCATTTGGGGATTGTTTCTTTGTCTTCCCATGTTTGTGAGGCTCTTCTTGTCAGCCTCAGCTTCTTAAATTGATCTGTTCTGGCTCCCTGGGTTTATGGTGTGAACTTCTGTGGTAGAATACCTGTAAGATTCAGTGGTGCAGTCTCCTTTGGGTATCCTGGTGTTCACAGCTTCCACTGTTTCAGCTGTTGAGATGCTCCCCTTTTGGGTCCAACTCTGGTTTTTTCACAGCTGTAGGTTTTTTTGTGTTTTTGTTTGTTTGTTTGTCTCACCTAGGATCATGGGTGTGAGCTCTGGGTCTTCCACAAAGTCCCCTCCTCTGGTCGCTCAGCCTCCTCCAGTCCCAGAGCTGCCGCCTGCTAACTTTCTATGTACATCCTCTCTTACTGTATTTGTTATGGCCAAGGAAACTGAGGCACCAAGAGGTCTAGCAAATGGTTCCAGGTCATACACCTCATAGTTGTAGAGCTGGCATTTCAACCAAAGTTTGTCTGGCATCCAAACCTTCTTTCTTCACCCTCATACCCCATCCCTTCCAAGCCTTCTATATTGCTAAGCCTATCAAGTTACCTCCTTCTTGGCATCCTCCACCCCATCCTCCCACCATACCTTGTCCTCAAGGAGGAATCTTTTATTTTGGGCCACTCCCAAGGTGTCCTGCTTTATAAATTACTGGACATAAGTGGAAATAGAATGAAAACCTAAGGAGTTGGACCAAGAATTCAACATTGAATTCTGAACATTCCAGACATGCAGTGCCAAGTTGATTTTATTCCATGGAAGTTTAGCCTTAAATTTTCAGAGCAAAACTTTGAGCCTTACCTAGCCAAGGCCTTCCCAAGCTGAGTGCTGTGATATATGACAGCCAACACTGGTGTAGCCCTCACTGTGTACTAGCTATTGTTCTAAGAACAGTAGGTGTGTAGACTCATTTTAACCCTTCCAATAGTCTCATGAGGTAACAGTGCTATTACTATCTTCATTTTAATGCAATTTATCCACAAGTTTTCATAGCTAAGTGAGTGGTTATTCTAGAATTTGAACACAGTCTGGCTCCATGCTATTTGTTACATCTTTGTCTTTTTTCTTTCCATCCGGCTCTCACCTTGGTGGTGGATGCTGTGTCACTGGAGTCTAAGATTTGATCCTCATGTTTGTGAACATTCATCAATAAGGATTCTTGAGCCTTTGCTATGGTGAGGTGCTGTGCTAACCACACAGTATAAATTGGTAAAAGATAATAGACCTGATCTCTGCCCTCCCTAAGCTTGCATTCTTGTGGAAGCAAACAGGCCTTAAAGCAATAAGCATCTGTATTTAAAATTAGCAAGTCAGTAAATAAGGACACAACCTGCAATCATATTAAATGTTATGAAGGAAGCAAACAGGGTGCTGTAATAGGTAGGTACAGAAGGACCTGGTTAGACGTGTGGTTAGGGAAGCCCAACTCTGACTTCGAATCTGATATAATGTAAGGCATGAAAGTCTTAAAATGAGGTAAGGGAAGAGACCCTCCAGTTGAACATGAAAGGAGAAGGCATTCTTTCATCCTTACCCTTTCCACAAATTCCACTAAAATTGAGTATAAAAAGAGTCACTAGTAAGAAAGAAACTGAGAAGGATGAAGAGAATTGGTGAAGAGAGAGATAATTGTGGTTTCAAAGAGTGAACACATTTTTGAAAGATAAAAAAATGGAAGGAGAACTTAGCAAAACTAAGAATGCTGAATGCCAAGTGCTTGCTAACAGGATGCTAGTGTAAAAGGAGTCATGTCACAGCACTGGACTCTCCAGGAAAGTCTCAGGAATTGAAGGCACTTGTGTGCAGCAGGCAGGGGTAAAGGTGTGGGGAGGAAACAAGGACAATGATATGAAATTCCTGGGAAATGCTGGGAATATACTCTAAGAACCCTGAAACACCAATCCCGAAGCACCTATGCACACGATGTTCATAGCAGTGCGACTTACAATAGGCAAGTGCTGGCAACAGCCTAAGTGACTGTCAGTAAGTGACTGGAGCAAAAAACTGTGGTACATTTACACAATGGAATACTGTGCAGCAGAAAGGAAGAAGTAACTCCTACTCTTCACAACAACGTGGAGGGACCTGGAGAGCATTTGCTAAGTGAAATAAGCCAGGCCATGAAAGAAATACCATATGATCTCACCTATAAGTGGAACCTGATCAACAAAACAAACAAGTAGGCAAAATATAACCAGTGACATTGAAATAAAGAACAAACTGGCAGTAGCCAGAGGGGAGTTAGGAGGGGGATAATGGGGGAAAGAAGGGGAAGGGTCATCATTGAACATGTATAAAGGACCCCTGGACAAAGACAATGGGGGGAAGGATTATATGTGGGAGGTAGAGGTTGGTAGGGTGGGGGAGAGTAATGAGGGGGAAATGTACAATTGTAATTGCACAACAATTTTTTTAAAAAGTCAGCATGACATGCATTTAGACCCCCAGATTCTCCCCTCTACCTCACTTATCCAGGCAACTCTGCCTCCCTCGCCTTGCCAGGATACCAGAAGATTTTTATTCCACAGAAAAGCTGAGTGACTCCATATCCCTGATGCCAAGCCCAGAGGAAGTGGGCAAAATATACATGGAAACAAAAGTGTAAGCACAGGTCTATATATTGGAACATCATTTCTATTTCCCCAGATTCCCAGTCCTCTGGGTTTGGAGTAAAATCATGTAGTATCATTTGACTCTTTTTAATTGTTCCTTTCATAAAAATTATACATGCACATATTACATATGCTTTTCTTCTTAAGAGAAGAAGAAGGGCATTCCTAGCAGAGGGAACAGTATGTGTGAAGGTCCTGATTGGTACATTCAGGGAACAGAAAAGAAGTCCCTGTGACAGGAGAGCAGGGGCCAGAGGAGGAGACCTTGGATATGGGGTTAGAGAAAGAGCAGGGTCAGACATTGCAGGACCTTGTTCACCATCAAAAGGAGTTTGATTTTTCTTTGAAATGCATCCATGAAAGTGTTTTCAACCATGGGTAACATGATCTTATTTAGGTTTCAGGAGTTACTCTGGTTGTATAAAGAACAGATTGTCACATATTTTGCTGGGCCTTCTCATGAAAAATTATGTATCCCAGTACTTTAGAGCGGAAAGGACCTTCAAGATCATTTAGTTCAACCCTTCCTTTTAAAAGATAAGCAAACTAAGACACAGAAAATTTATGATTTGCCCAAGGTCGTATAGCTAATAACTGTGTGAGGCTTTTAAACCAGGAGTTGGAGGGTGATAGATTATACTTTTAAGAAATCATTCTACTCCATATTTCCTTTGGCCAGAAGTGATGTCTCCCTTTTCTGAACTTTCATCTCACCTTATTTTTCTCTCCTCTGGTACTTACTCATTTATTACCCTGATCATAGTTCTTTGTGTTCACATCTTGTCTTGTCTCCTTTGCAAGATTGTAAAAGCACTTTCTGGAGAGCAGGAAGTATGGTCTCTACTTAATATGTCTCTCTAAGACTCTGCACGTGGTGGGTGTTCAATCAGTGTTTGTTGGATGGATGGATAGATGGGTGGGTGGATAGATGGGTTCTCCATATGCTATAAGCAAAACAGAGTGTCTACTGACTGGATAGGCACATATAGATTTTATTCATTTTGATTTATCATTTTAGATGACCTAGCTATATTTTCATTCATACAAACATATTGAAAGGTGGTCATTTTTTTTAATGACATTAAAAGAGGTAGCCTAAAAATGTCAAATTTCTAGCTCAGGTCATTCTTTCTCCCAAGCTTACCAGCAGGGAGGGCCTATCTACACTCTTCCTGCTGGTTGGGCTTTTATACATTTTTTGTCAACACATGGCCCTTTAGATATTATTTTTAATATTTTTTTAGATCCTCATCTGAGGATATGTCTACTGATTTCAGAGAGGGAGGCAGGGAGAGAGAGAGAAACATTGGTGGGAGAGAGAAACATCAATCAGTTAGTTGCCTCTTATATGTGCCCTGAGCAGGGACCAGACTGGCAATGTTCTGCTATATGTGGACAACACTCCCACCAACTGAGCAACCTGGTCAGGACTGGGAATTTATTTTTTTATCAGAACTCCCCCTAATCAGTCTCCCAGGAGATGGCTGAGACTGCCTATAAGAAACAAATCGAGTGTCCTGGGTAAAACAGTGATATCACAATGAGGAAATATGCTTTGCTAAAGTACTAAAAAGAAAATGCTGAGCTGTACTTATGCTCTCTCTAGTGAAGAAACGTACAAACATATCAATGAAAACTCATGCTGCCAATAGCGGAGAGAGAGAGACAGCCCTGGATTACATCCCTGCCTTCAATTTTGACTTCCTGAGTGGCTCTGGTAATTTGTGAAATCTCTCGATCTCTCGCTCTTTCTCTTTCTCTCTCTCCCACACGCACACCTCCCTCTCTCTTCCCTCATCCATAAATGAGATATGAAACTATTTGCGACAACTAGTCATAGGTTCAGTTTCTGCTACAACCTAATGACCCATGAATTCTGTCAATAAAATCAGTCACACTGATTTTGGGGATAACTATTCCATTTGAGGACTCACTGACTTGGCATTCTGCATGTACGTACTTAAGTTGCAAGCTGAGAATCATTGCCAGGGATGAGGTTCTATGATGCATCCACTTCCTGAATGGAGAAATGAGCTTCAGGGTGTGGGACTTTCAAGGATCTCAGATCTTCACTCAGGCAATAGGCATTCAGAAGACAAACATGACTCACCATGCATGGGATCTCAAAACTTCGGTCTGAGGGTTGGGAGGGTCTGGAAAAGATTCTAGGGTAAAGCTTAATTCATAAGGGTACAGAATGTTTTCTTTATGAAGTGACACACATAGGAGTTTGGAAACAGTGGAAACTGGAAATGAGTGCCTTGTATCAAGTCTCATGGAATCATCCTGCAGCCTCAGCCCCCAGGCATCCGTTGATTTCTTTGATGTCCTACCATTTCAATGAAGCCACTGCTCTCAGACCTTTTCAGCTGCTTTACCATGTCAGCTTTCTCTTGCCAAGAAACAAACTGTCCTAAAAGTTAGTGGTCTAAGGTCACAACATTTTATTATTTGCTCATGATTC
The DNA here is from genome assembly GCA_004027475.1 of Anoura caudifer. Taxonomy (NCBI): domain Eukaryota; kingdom Metazoa; phylum Chordata; class Mammalia; order Chiroptera; family Phyllostomidae; genus Anoura; species Anoura caudifer. The sequence continues at coordinate 4,486 of PVKU01003467.1, read as the reverse complement.
TGTAAAATGAGTGGAGCTCAGCCAGTCAATTTTGTTTGATGGTCTTGTCTGGGGTCTCTCGTGCAGGTGCTATCATCTGGAATCTCAGCTGGGCTGGAACACCCTGAATGACATCACTCACATACATAGACCTCAGCTGGGACAACCAGGACAGCTGGGCACTTGCCTGGCATCTCCTTGCTCTGCCCATTCTCTCTCCAGCAAAGTAGCAGAACTTCATGCCATGGTGACTCATGGCTTCCAAGAGCACAAGGGCAGAAGCTGCCAGGCCTTCCTAAGGCTGTGCCTAGAACAACCACAATGTCAATTCTGCAGCATTCTACTGGTTACAGCAAATCACAGGTCAGCTCAGATTCCAGGAGGAAAAACAGCTTCTACCTCTTCATGTAGCATGTAGCGTGGCAGAGAATGTCCGGCCATCTTTAATTCACCACAAACCCCACTTATGTAGACGACTTTTGTGGAACAAAGGAGCACCTTGTTCCCTGCTCGTTCTGTTCTCCCAGGCACACATCTCCTGTCTTCCATTTGGATGTTCCACTGTTGGAGTGAAGCTTCCACTCCAAGTTTCTAGGTCTGCTGCTTCCACTTCTCTGCCACCACCAGCTAGATTCTCTGTAATCACTTTCTCTCCCCCTCATAGTTTCTTATTATTTATGGGCTTTGCTCCTCCATGGCATGACTGCCTTGTGGCTTCTGCAGCTGTAAAAGTCAGTAGTATGCAGAAAGATTTAACACAGAAGGCCTGAGACTGCTATCCTTAAGAAGAAGACCTGCTTACAAGGTTGACCCTTGACTAGCATCTGGGAACTTGAGTTTTGTGAGGTGTATTAGGCAGCATTCTCCAGATGAACAACTAAAAGGATGTGTGTATATTTGTATACAAAAGAATTGTTTCGTGTGTGTATGGAAGCTGGCAAATGTAAAATCTGCACACTGAGCTATCAGGCTGGAGACCCAGAACAGGGGATCTGAAGCCTGAAGGCAGTCTGCCTGAAAATTTCCTCTTGCTGAGGAGTCCAATCTTTTCGTCCTAGTCAAACCTTCAACTGATTAGATGAGGCCCACCCATATTATGGAAAATAATCCACTTACTCAAAACTCACTGATTTAAATGTCATCTCATCCAAAACATCCTCCAGAGCATTATGCTAAGTGAAATAAGCCAGGCAGTGAGAGACAAATACCATATGATCTCACCTTTAACTGGAACATAATCAACAAAAGAAAAAAGCAAATGAACTATAATCAGAGACATTGAAATTAAGAACAATCTAACAATAGCCAGAGGGGAGGAGGGAGGGACAGTGGGGAGAAGGGTTTTCAGGAACTACTATAAAGGACACATGGATAAAACCAAGGGGGAGGGTGGAAGCAAGGGAGGGAGGTGGGTTTGGCTGGGGTGGCGGGGAGTGGTGGGGAAAAAATGCAGACAACTGTAATTAAACAACAATAAAGTAATTAAAAAACAAAAACAAAATATCCTCCAAACTGACGCATAGGTATGATATCACAGGAAGGTTCCCACATTCTCTGAACTGATAAGAGTGACTCACAGTGCCTAAACTGTTTATACAAGCAATATGGCTCATGCAGAAGCTTCCATTATTCCCACAAAGAATAGAGAAAGGAATTCTCAACCTGGAATTTTGTTACATGCTAGGCAGAGTTGGCTATGTGATCAGCTCTTAGTAAAAACCCTGGGCACTGAGTCTCTAATGACCTCCCCTGGTAGGCAACGCTTCACAAATGTTACAACTCATTGCTGGAGGAATCAAGCAGGTCTTGCATTCCTTCACTGGGAGACAACTCTGGGAAGCTCGTACCTGGTTTCCTGTGGATTTTGCCTCATGTACCTTTTCCCTTTGCTGATTTTACTTTGTATCCCTTTGCTGTAATAAATCTTAGACATGACTATGACTATATGCTGAGTCTTGTGAGTCCTCCAAGCAAATCACTGAACCTGGGGGAGGTCTTAGAGGTCCCCAGCACAAGTAGGAAATGGAAATATGATGCCATTAGAAAAGGTCTGTCCCTAAGTGTTAATACAATTGAAACAAAGGTGGACGTTATTTCATATATTTAAGGCTTTATATGAGTGCAACACTGTGCTACACTACGCTATGATGCATTCAAAGTGGATATTAGGAACCTAAGTGAGTGCCCAAGGCTTCCTAAAGGGGGTGGGATATTTGAGTAACAAGGAAAACCAAGCAAGGAAGGTCATGGAGCCCAGTGTTTGAGGATTCAGACTCTGGGGATGTGGTTGAGTCCAAATCCTGTCTTTAGTGGCTACTGGCAAGTCATTAATTAACATGAGCTTTAAATTTCCACATTAGAAGGTATTATAATAATAATAATGGCTAATATTTTTAAGTGCTTGCCACATTCTAGCCATTTCATGTATTAACTCACTTAACTCCCACAACAATCCTATTAAGTAAGTATTATTTTAATCCTTATTTTACAAATTCAGAAACTGAAGCCCAGAAAGAGGTCTTGCTAAGATCCACCACTGAGAGTATTGGGAAGCGTAAATGAACTAATATGTGTAATGCTCTTGGGTAGGATCCAGAGCATCAGAAGCATCCACTAAGTATTAACTATTACCTTTTAAAACATAATAAAAAGGAGAGGAAAGGAAAAAGTTGGGAACAAGGGCCCCTGCATGAACCAAGCATAAGAATGTACCATTGCAGAGTGCATTCTTTGAGCAATGGGTAGAATGATGGACAAAGAGCTTTGATTAAATACTCTGATGTGCCAGACATTGGACTAGGAACTTCTACTTAGTGCTTACAGGGAGGGATGTGGGATTAATGAGTAGTAGGAATATGACATGGGGCAGAATTTAGAGGGTCCTGACCATTATTTTAGCACTTACTGTCTAGGGCTGTGATTGTCAAATTGACATGTGACAGAGTGCCTGGAGACCACAGTTTTTGCGGGTGATATGAAATAACTATATATACTTATATTAGCTGGTGATCAGAATAAAAGGTTAAGAAACAAACTAAAGGGAGAAATATTTCAAGTATTAAAATTTGAAAGCTTATTTTAAGAGTGAACATTTTCTTTTTTTGTAAATGAGTGAAACACCGTATTACTTGAGTTTTAGTAGGTTCAGAGCTACTGCACTAGACAATGGAAAAAGACTCATGATTGGAGAGCTGTATCTGGTTTGGGGCACAGATTTGGATTGAAATGGAGGAAATAAAATGGTTAGGAAACCAATCTGAGCATAAAGAAATGAAGGTCTGACTCAAGGTGAGTTCATGGAAAAATGAAAGGAAATGAGTGAGCACAGGATCAATAATAAAGGAAGACTAGATGGTATGTTTAGCCCATAAAGACCTGGGTTCAGGTTTCCACTAATTATCAGCTTCTGACTTCTCTGTAGCTCAGTTTCCTCATGGCTAAAATGCATAATGATTACATTAGTAGGGCTGCTATGAAGATGGATCAAATGAGAAGCAAGCTCTGTCTGGGTTGCTCAGTTGGTTAGAGCATTAGCCTGTACACTGAAAGGTTGTAGATTTGATCCCTGGTCAGAACACATGCCTAGGTTGAGGGTTCAATGCCCAGTTGGGGCATGTATGGGAAGAACTGATCAATGTTTATCTCTCACATTAATGTCTTTCTGTCTCTCTTCCTCTTTTCATCTCTTTCTCTCAAATCAATAAACTTGAGTGACAATTTTTTAAAAATGAGAGAGTGAAGAGGTATTGTGCACTTGGTACAAAAGCTATGCCCATTATAAATGATGCTTGTCTGAACATTAGAAAATGAGGCAGCTGGAGGAGTCAAAGATGGCTAAGGGTTTGATCCCAGGTGTTTGGGAAACAGACAGCTCTGGGGAAAGCAATAAGAAAGAAGGAAGATTAACCTAGCCCTGGAGAAGGATGATTGGTTTCATTATAAGCACATTGAGTGAGAAAAAGTTTTGTAAGTGTGTTACACTAAAAACAGAATAAAAAAAAGACTTTATTTATTTATTTTTAGGCTGAGGGGAGGGGAGGGAGAAAGAGGGAGACAAACATCAATGTGTGGTTACCTTTTGTATGCCCCCAAATGGGGTCCTGGCCCACAGCCCAGGCATGTGCCCTGACTGGGAATTGAACCAGCATCCCTGGTGCTCGATCCACTAAGGCACACCAGCCAGGGCCTAAAAAGAGAACTTTTAATGAGTATGAAAAAGTAAAATTATAATATCAGAAAAAGCAATACAGATATTATCATTTTCCTGTTTGTGGCATCTTGAATGGCCTTCATTGTTTTGTTAATTTAAATTACAGTGTATGGAAAGATTTTCTTTTTTTTTTTAATTATATTTTATTGATTATGCTATTACAGTTGTCCCATTTTCCCCCCTTCATTACCCTCCACCCTGCACACCCCTCCCACCCACATTCCCCCCTTTAGTTCATGCCCATGTGTCATAAGTTCTTTAGCTTCTACCTTTCCCACACTACTCTTGCCCTCCCCC
>PVKU01003466.1:98926-178159 GCA_004027475.1 Anoura caudifer | reverse complement strand
AAGAAAGAAAGAAAGAAAGAAAGAAAGAAAGAAAGAAAGAAAGAAAGAAAGAAACAGAAAAGAAGGAAGAAACAAGAATTCAAAAAAATGAGGAGAGGCTTAGGAACCTCCAGGACATCTTCAAACGTCCCAACATCAGAATTATAGGGGTACCAGAAGGAGAAGAAGAAGAGCAACAAATAGAAAACTTATTTGAATAAATAATAAAGGAGAACTTCCCCAATCTGGCAAAGGAAATAGACTTCCAGGAAGCTCAGAGAGTCCCAAAGAAGTTAGACCCAAGGAGGAACACACCACGGCACATCATAATTACATTAGCCAAGATTCAAATGAAGGAGAGAATTCTAGAAGCAGCAAGGGATAAGGGCACAGTCACCTACAAAGGAGTTCCCATCAGACTGTCAGTTGATTTCTCAAGAGACCTTCCAGGCAAGAAGGGGCTGGAAAGAGGTATTCCAAGTCATGAAAGTCAAGGACCTACATCCAAGATTGCTCTATCTAGCAAAGCTGCCATTTAGAATGGAAGGGCAGATAAAGTGCTTCTCAGATAAGGTCAAGTTAAAGGAGTTCATCATCACCAAGCCCTTATTATATGAAATGTTAAAGGGACTTATCTAAGAAAAAGAAGTTAATAATTGTGAGTTTGTTGCCATTTTACTATACATGTTTTTTAACAACCACATCTAAAACAAAAACATAAGCAAACTAAGCAAAGTAGAACAGGAACAGAACTACAGAAATGGAGATCACATGGAGGATTAGCAACAGGGGAGTGGGAGGAGAGAGGGGGAAAGGTACAGAGAATAAGTAGCATAGACGGTGGGTAGAAAATAGACAGGGGGAGGGTAAGAATAGTGTGGGAAATGTAGAAGCTAAAGAACTTATAGGTATGACACATGGACATGAACTAAAGGGGGAGAATGTGGGTGGGAGGGGGTGTGCATGGTGGAGAGGAGTGAAGGGGAAAATGGGACAACTGTAGTAGCATAATCAATAAAATATATTTTTAAAAAAAGAAAGACAAGTCCATTTTAACAACCATGTATGTTTATGTTTTTAAATGCCTCTAAGGAGTTAAGATTGGGTTATGAGAAGGTTTTTGGTAGTAACTGAAGTGTTATTATACAGGATGATGCTTGCTTTGTGAATTAAAACAGATAACAATAAAAAATAAGAATAAGTGATAGCTATTGGTGTTCCACTTTTTTTGTAATAAGAGGATATACAACTGAAATAGCAAAATAAAGACAAGGATCAGTAAATAAATTAGTCACCATAAAAAAAAAACAGAAATCAGTTCTAAAGTAAAAAGTGAATCTGTTGTCCCGGAAGACAAGAAGGATTTCTTGTTGTTCCAGAAAGCAAAGAAGCACTTAAAAATTAATTGATCATGTCATAAGGAAACATGAACCTAAATGAAAGGGTTCCCACTAGCCAACTTTGGGACAATTTGAGCAACCCAAAAAATGACTACAATGGAATGCAACCACTGGGTAAATAAAATCCCCAAGTTCATCCTACTTTCAATGTTTTTCAATTTTTTTTTTAAGAGAGAGAGAAACATACCTTTGTGGTTAGGTATGTATGTATACGTAGGTAATGAAACTATAAAGAAAATTAATAAAATGATTGTCACAAAAGTCAAGGGTGGCTGTGTCCAGTGGCAGGAAGGGAGATAGTATATGGCAGGAATGCTGGTAATAGTAGTGGTTATACTGTAGTTTCTCCATAATATTTTGAATTGTGCATACAAGGTCTATCCAGAAAGTATTCAGCCATATGATATGAAAAATAGAGACATTTGCTGAAGAAACTACAAGATACAAGAAACACTGTACATAGGACAATGATGTCTCAGTCCCCTTCAATGTAGGTACCTGAGACTTCACACAATTCTCCCAATCACCATCAGCTGCCCTGTTGTATTCTCCTGAATCTCAGATTTCACATCTGAAATCTCTTCCCTTTCAAAGGTGATTTTAGTTTTGGGAAAAGCCAGAAGTCACAGGGTACCAAATCTGGGCTGTGTAAGGTCTGAGTCACCTGGGTGATTTGATGTTTCACCAAAAAACTGCAGAACACAACAAGATGCACAAGCAATCTTGTTGTCATGATGAAGCTGCCAATCACCAGTTGCCTTTAGCTACAGCTGTTTTCCTAGCACTGCATCTCTCAATCAATGAAGACATTGACATAGTACTCATTAATTGTTTGGCCTGGAGGGATGTAGTTGTGATGGACAAAACCTTCCCAATCAAAAAACACAGTTAATATGGTCTTTATCTTGTTGAGACCTTGCTGTGTATTCATTCTTCAGGCATGGAAAACCAGGCAACTTCCATCGTGACAACTGGGCCTTTGTTTCCGGATCATAGCTATAGACCCAGGATTCATCTCTGGTTATGACCTTCTTGAGGAAATCTGGTCCATTGATAGTGGTTTGAATCAAGTCATTAGCAGCAGCAGCACGATGTTCCTTCTGCTCTGGTAGAGGAAGCCACAGAATGACTTTTGCCACATGTTTCAAGCCAAGATCCTGCATCAGAATCTCAGACACAGTAGTTTTGGGAATCCTCAGATCAGCTTCTAGATCTCACACTGTCAATCACCAATCTTTGTTGTTGCAGCCCATACATTCTCAGGTGTTCTGCTTGTTGCAGGCCTTCCAGAATGCTGATCACTTTCAACAAATTCTTGATCATCTTTGAAGCATTTGTGCCACACTTTTATTTGTGCTGCACTCAATGCATCAGCCCAAAAGCTTTCTGAATCATCCAAACAGTTTCTGCAGAGGAATGATCAAGCTTAACACAAAATTTGATGCAGATTCATTGCTCTTCTCACTCAGTCATTTTGAATGTGACAGCCACACAGTACACATGCTCCTTCAATGATGTCTACCGCCCCCACTGACTTGTACAGTGAAGTCATCATTGTTCATGCACGCACATTCCAGTCCACTCTCCTTGGCTACCAGATTACATTGATGCCGCACAAACCGTTCTCATCATATTAACAATAGCTGGACTTTTTCCAGACAGACCTTGTATATGTTATTTGAACTATACTGTATTTGTTATATTTCAATACATTAAAGACACCTAAATAAGTGTTTTAATCAGTTATAATGTAAAACTAGCAAACAAGGGTTGGTACCTGCAGAAAAATTACAAATATCTCTAGTGAATGATATCCTTCTGTTTGATAAAGTTCTCGCACACTCCCGGTGATATTTTATGCCCTTTCACATGCTGTCCACCACACTGTTTGCATCTCTACCCAGACTAGACTGTCATGTGCTTGAGGACAGTGTCCTTGTCATTTCAGATCTCTATACCCAAAGCTAATAATGTCCAGTATGTGGTGAGTGCCCTATAAATGCTAGACAGATGGACATATGAGTGAAGGAATAAATAAATGAACAAATGAGCAACGAGCATAAAACAAATTCTCTTCCAATACTTTCAAGCTTTAAATCACACACCCAAGTAACAATCAGCATTAATGCATTGAATTGAATATAAAGAGTTCATTTTTAAAATTATATATTATGTCTAACAACAATGTTCATAATAGTAGCAAGGAAAAATAAATCTATTTATTTTTCTATTAACCAGGGTACAGCATGTTAAAGGGAGTAATACTATATTTTAATATATTTGTATGCAAAATAGTCTTTTTTTGTTTCTGGTGAGACTTCAAGGTGTTAGAGAGCTCTGGGCCAAATACTGAACAAGAATTATTACTATATAATATTATAAATATAGAATGTAGGGAAAATTGGGCCCGGTCCATACTGGTCCTCTCCATATACAATAGGTGTTACTTTAGTTAAATTTAAATCCTTTATATCAACTTTCCTTTGTTTTCTGTCCTTTTTTAAAAACAATCATTTGGCAAAATGAGTCAAGATTAAAACTTATTTAAACTTTTCATTTATATAATATACATGGAAACTTGTCATAACTGTTCTTTTTTATCCAAGGGATGTTTTAATTAAACAGCCCATTCATAAGTGAAAGCCTGATGGTATGTATGGCATAAGTTCATTGAAATATCCTATATCTTATACATAACCTTGAAGGACTAAACAAAGCTTTATGTGGAAACAGATCTAAATAGGTATAAAGCTTGACTGTTTTTAAATGTTGACCCTTGAAATAAAGCATAAGCAAACAGCAAGATACTTGCTGACTTCTTTTTCCCATGGGACATCAGCAGAGAGAATACAATAAAGCAATTTTTTAGGGAAAATCTTCCATTTTTGTTTCTGCAACTAAAGTTTCTCTTCTAAAAGAATATATTGGGGAAGCTAAATTCTCTACACTAGGACGGAAGAAGATCCGCCTATAGCTGAGCTGTTTTAATGTCCACTGGAGAGGGGTATCTCCAGTGAAGGCCCATCACATGCTTCTTTCACTGCTGAAGAGGACACTTGACCCTTTGAGAAGGAGTGGGAGAGAGAAGTGAGAGACAGCACAATGAAGAACCTCAAGAGAGAATGTATATATTCTAGGCCTTGAATGGCATCACCTATCCAATATCCCTGAATTAGAGAAAATTAAAGTTAAGGTAAGCTAATTATCGTAGTAAGTCATCACAAGGTTTTTGTTAAAATATGTCAATACTACTTGTATTAAAATATTCAATTAACATGCAAAAACCTTGCCATAAAGCACCAACCTAACATGTATCTTACTGTAAGATATGTTTTCATTTCTTTAACCCAAGCATGTTGGTCCCTGAGAACCACGGATGCAGTCTTGCAAATGGGAGTACACTAAGTGAATGGGTCGCTGACAGGGTTGTTCCAACACAGTCCTCACAGAGGATACCACAGTGCCTTCCTGGCCAAATCCCACAGCTTTCTAAGAGGTACCCAAGTATCATTCCTCCCAACTGGTTCATACAACTGTGACCAGCCACGGTGCTGCAACCATGTTAATGACCCCTTCCCACTATCAGACCATGATGCCATCCCTTGCTGCCTATGGATTCTCATCCTCTGCTGTTGGAACCATTTCATTGAAGGAAGTTCAAGCTGATCTTTATCCTCTACCAGTTTCCAAGAGCCTTAAGCCTCTGTAAAACTTTCATCTTAATAAGTAGGCTGTTAATCTTTGTTTCTTAGGAGTATGTCTAGCACTATCACTTCTATACCATTATAGGTCAAAACTCTTCAAGTTTAGACTAAATAAAAAAGTCATCAGAAAATATTGTGGTTACACTCTCTGCCTGAGTTTTATTACAATTAATACTAATGGACAAGAGTGTACAGTACAACCTGCCACATAAGATCTCATGGCTGAGAACATATGCCAATAGGGGAAGCATAAAAAATACTTTTTTTCACAGTGTACGACAACAGATTGATATATATTTCTTGTACCTGTGAGAAAAATATTTCAGAGACAGAGAGCAACAAGGCAGCTCAATGCAGATGGCATCACCTAGGGTAAGCACGTACCTTCCACCCCACTCTAAAACAGTTCTTACTGTGAAACAGTGAGTGCTATTACCGAACAGGTGTCCCCTAATTCAAAGTGAGTCTTTCACCTTGAAACAATTTTATTCACATAATATTTTGACAGTCATATCATAAACTCAAATATTAAATATGTCTGGTGAACCCTATTCACTATACCTGGCAAGTTTCCTGAGTTTGGGCTATACTGCTATCTAGATAATTTAACAGAGTTCAGCAGTTTGGACTGGACAAAAAACAGGAGTGAGCCCTGATAATTTAATCTTCAATGAGTTTCCTAATCATTGTAAAAACTCAGGAGTTTCTATGCAATTATGCCACACCATTGATTACAAGTTTCATTGTTGCATCTTAAAAGTATATTTACGACATCTAGCAAATTACATTTTCAACTCACATAGGAAATTTGTAATATAAAAATATACTTTAATCATTTTAACTATAAAAATAATATGTATATGGCATTTGCCATGAAAAAATAAGGACCATACATAATCTTGGATATGCTGAATAATTCTGTTATTATTTTACTTACAATTTCAATAACATGCTCATCAGTATGCTGAAATCTCCAGGTTCCCCTATAAAAAGAGCAGGTAACACTAAAAATATCTCAAGGTCATATTAAACCATCAGTTGAAAGACAATCTGTCTGCAGTAAGGCTGTACTTTTAAAAATGAACCAGAAAGTGGAAAGCTTAAACAGACCAGTCATATGCAGGTGTAAAGGGACCTGACATCACTCTGCCCAGCTCTGATCTATCCTTATGAAAGGACTCACTTGAGTCTTCCCCAGCTTCCTCCCCGCCCATGAGTTTGGCCTTCTGAACCCTATAAAAGCCTCCAGACCCTTGGGTCCTGTTGCCTGTAGGATTTCTTCCAGATGCCCCTTCTAAAACAATTTTGCTTTAACTTTAAAATTGGTCTCTGCCTTGGATCATTTTCTGGCTCTTTGCCAGACACACCCAAGGGCCCTCCAGTACCTTCCAACCCAGTTCCCCTTTATTGTGGGTTCTACAGCCAACAACTGTCCCACCAACAATCAAGGCCATCCTGGGCTGGGCCAAGGAGACTTTCAGCCTGTGGGAGGAAGTTTTAAATCTAGTTTTAGGATTTCCAGTTTAAAACTACCACTTTTCAGCTAAGAATGAAAAAGAGAAAATGAAATGTGCTTCAGTGAGTATAAGAAATATGAGGTCTCTATAAAGTTCCTTATGGTATTCTACCAGTGATAGAATCTTACCCCTTATAAAGTATCAAAGTTCAATATCAATCTCAAAGGTAGAGTTTTATTATGAATCAAAGAACAAAGATCATAACCATGAGAAGCATGGAACTCTTTCCAGACTGCAATGAACATGGACTGGAAACCTGAAAGCTTAGCAACTATGTATACTTGATACAATCCCCTCTATGAAACAGAACTTACAGAAAAACAGCTGTTACGACATGAAGTTTTTAAAAAGCCCACTTTGAAAAAGTTCACCATTTCTCAAAACAATTAAACATAAAACTACCAATGCTTCCACTTCTGCACATCTACCTAAGAGAAATGCAAACTTGTATCCACGCACAAATTTGCATGTGAATGTTCACTGTAGCATTATTTATAATTGCCCCAAACCAAAACAACCAAATAGCCCATCATCAGGTGAATGGATAGACACAATTATAGTATATCCATACAACCAAACGATAGCAACAGAAAGGAATGAACTAGTGACACAAGCTACATCATAGGTGAGCTTTAAAACCACACCAAATAAAAGCAATCAGACACAAAAACACATATTGTATGATTCCCTTTATATAAAATGGCCAGAAAAGCCAATTTATAAAGATAAGAGGTAGATTAGTGATGGTCTGGGTCTGGAGGTAAGAACGTAGAGTTAAGGTTAAGTGGGAATGAAGGATCTTACTGGAGAGATGAAGAATGCTTTCAAACTGGTTTATGGTGATGCTCGCCCCACTCCGTAAAGTTACTAAACAATCATTGAACTGCACATTTGAAATGGGTGAATTTTATGACATGTAAAAATACCTCAATAAAATTATTTTTTAAATCATGAGTGTTTAATTATATGCAATAAATATGTTCCTAAACATCTTTATATTATATATAAGATTGTATTTGATAAGCACAAATAAAAGTAGCATTGAGAAAGAGGATATACAATAGGTACAGGAGAAATTTTAAAAATTATTTTCTAAAAAGCATATAGAAATGTATACTGATAAACCTAAACTCCTCATGATGTGAACAATTCTTTGGAAAAATACAATTTTCCAAAGTTGGCTTAAAAGAAATAAGTAGATGAACATATCAATATCCATCAAAAAATACTATTTATTGAAGACTTATCTCTTAGCGCTGGCTGGGTAGCTCAGTTGGTTGGAGTGTCATCCCGTATACCAAAAGGTTATAGGTTCAATGCCCAGTCAGGGCACATACCTAGGTTGCAGGTTTCAATCCCCAGTCGGGGTGTATACAGGGGGTAACCATTCAAGGTTTCTTTTTCACATTGATGCTCCTCTCTCTCTCTACCTTCCTCTCTCTCTCAAATCAATAAACATATCCTCAGGTGAGGACTAAAAAAATATTTCAAGACTTATCTCTTTAAAAGGGTTGCTGGACTAGTCAGGATAAAGATAAGGGCTTTTGGGCCTGGCAGGTTTAGCTCAGTCGGTTGGAGCATTGTCCCATAACTGAAAGTTTGTGGTTCAATCCCCAGTCCGGGCACATACTGGAGGCAACCAATTGATGTTTCTCTCTTGCATTAATGTTTCTGTCTCTCCCTTCCCAACTCACTTTCTCTCTTTCTAAAAGTAAGCCCCGCTACAGCCCAGACCTGGCACCCTGTGACTTCTGGCTTCCCCCAAAACTAAAATGACCTTTGAAAGGGAAGAGATTTCAGACCATCAATAGATTTAGGAAAATATGACAGGGCAGCTGATGGTGACTGGGAGAACTACGTGAGTTCCTAAGGTGCCAACTTTGAAGGGGACTGAGGTGTCATTGTCCTATGTACATTCTTTCTTATATCATGCATCTTCTTCAATAAATGTCTCTATTTTTCATTAAATAAATAAAAGTAATGAAAAAACAAGTCCTCACATGAGGACTTTAAAAAGTTTTTTTTAAAGATAATGGCTTTTCAACATGATATATAGATAGACAGATATAGATAGATATCGATCTATCTATATATCGATATCTATCTATATATACATACATATGAGGGGAACCCCCCCAAAACAGAATTATCTTCTGGAGGGTGGGACCATATCCGTGTACCAGCTGGCACTGTTGTGAGAGGTTGCATTTAGCTTCAGTGAATTTTTTTGGAAGACTCTTTCAATGCGTTTGCCCATTTTGTGATGGGTGACTTACAAGAGCACCTGCCACACGGCCACTGAGTGTTCAGCAGTTCTTGACCAAAAACGGCATGACCTCCATGCCCCAACCTCCCTATTCACCAGATTTTTCCCTGCATGACTGTTTTGGTTTCCCTGGATAAAAAAGGTCCTCAAAGAGAAATGTTTTACCAATGTGGAAGAAGTGAAATAAAAAACAATAGAAGCACTAAAAGGCATAAAAATTGATGAGTGTAAAAACTTCTGACAGTGAAAAAAATGTTTTAATATGTGTATTATATCAAATGGAGAGTGTTTTGAAGGTGACTGAAGTTTAAACATGTAAGTATATACACACAATTTTTTATAAATAAATTTTTGAGGGGGTCCCCCTCGTATGATTCATACTACATAAGAAAATGTTTCAGGGTATTTTCATAAGTAACAAAATTCATTTAATACAGCTTTTTAACTCTAATACAAAAAAACTAATACCAACCTCATGACTGTTGATGCAAAAATTCTAATAATATAACATAATTTCTATTTTAGTAGTTAATAATGGAGTACCTGAAGAGATTGAGTTTTTAAAATCTTAACCTAGAAACTGCCTTAAAATCAGTTCCAGTATTCTAAAATGGAAACTGGAATTTGCAGTTGGGCAACCCTCCCTTGCAGGGAGGCTGATCCCCAGAGTGAACACTTGGAGTTTTCTGAATTCTTGAGAAGGCTTGAACTGGTGGAGAACACCAATTGCACCCAAGGTGTTAAGTGCAGAGCTGTGCCAGTACATGCCTGCTGTTGTCAGCCTGTCCCCTTCCTAAAAACCACTGTCTGTCCTTTCTAAGCTCTGGATCAGAACAAATTAGGGGCCAGAGCTAAAGCAGGAAGGCTGTGCAATCCTAATCTCTTCCTCACTTCATGCAGGAGGAAAGACTGGGACAAGAAAACATATTTGGTGTTCTGGGCTGTATTCATTCATTCCCCATGGGATATTGTTTAAAGTTGAATAAGCCATACTTTGGGAAAGGTACTGTCAAGCCATAGGAATCAAGTCAGATCATGACTGAGAGCAGGGATCCAATTTCACTTTCTGAGAGGGTACGTCCCCACCGCTGCTCACCTTGAAGCTGAATGTAAAGTGCGGTGGGCCAGATAAAGAAAGGACTGGCCCTTTTCTCCACCTGGATCTGAAAAGAAGATACGTGCGCATTCCCTCAATGGCGGCACCAACCCTCTGAGCGGAAGGCCTGTGGTTTGGGCTTGTGGGTTGTTGCAGCGACCGCTCCAGGCGGGTGTGAGCGGCCATTCCTGGAGGGGGAAGCTGTGCCCAGCAGAGCAGCTGTGACCAGGACCACTGCAGGGTATCTCTCAGAGTCGGGAATAGAGTGGCAAGATACAACACGAGAGAACAAGTCTGGCAAACAGCTGAGGAAAACCCTTGGAGATGGAGGTAATTTTCAGCAGGAAGGCCAGCGGTGCTCGTGCCATCACAATTTCGACAATAAAGGAAGTGTAGTTCCGGTCTACAGTCGCAACTGAAGCGGCCGGCAGTGTATGGGTTACAAGAATTATGCAACACGACAAAGTAGAGGTTATCTTTGCGGTCAAGAATAGTTTTTAATAATAAAATATTAATATAATAAATCACAACAGGCCAAATAAGAAAAGCCATACGTTCACTTGAATTGACTAGAAAAACATTTGATAAAATCTAATGCCCATTCCTTTAAGAAAAAAACTTAATAAACAAGATGAGATACTACTTTACCATAATAAAGACTAGCTCTGAAAAATCAATAGATCAACATGCTACTTAACAGTAAAGACTAGAGATATTCCTGTCATAAAACAAAAAAAAAAAAAAAAGACAAAAATGCTACTATCACCAAATAATAGAGTTCAGGAACTTCTGAGAAAAAATATTAAGGTAGGTGACAGTGATAAGAATAATTATTGTGGAAACAAAAAAAATGCTGTCATGATTTTCCAGTCATGTTATTGTGTAACTAGGAAACCCAGAAGAAACAATGAGAAACCATGAGCAATATTAAGAAAATTAGTAAGGTACAACACAAATCAATTACTTTCTTATATAACATCAATAGCTAAGTTATAAAATATGGAAAAATATTCACAGCACAACAAAAATACAATTCCCACCAAAATGTTCTACATAAAATGTTCAGGACCTATCAAAACCAAAGTACTAAATTTTGCTGAGACATGAAAATATGCTTATATTTTAAAAAATACACAATGATAATTAGATGGAAAAATTAATTCTATAAAAATGTGTACTTTTCTCAAATTAAAATACAGGTTTAGTGACAGTACAATTGAAATTCCAAAATGAGAATGACAAAATTATCCTAACTTTCCATATTAGAAAAGGCAAAAATATCTAAGAAATTTTACAGAAGAAAACTAATAGTTTTCCATGATATACACTGAGACTTATAAAGCTATAATAAATAATACAGTAGTATTATGATAATTAATGAATATATCTTCAAAAAAGATTGCTTTGAAAAGGCATTAAATTATGTAATAACTACATATGATGAAAAAAGGATCATAAGCCAGTTGGGGACGGAGTGAATGATGCAACATGTGATGTGGGAAAATTCATTAACCTCAGCTAGACTATCATCCAAAGTCTCCTGTGGCCTGTGAGGCCCTCCAGGATCTGAGTCCTGCTACCTTTCCAGCCTCATTTAATAACCCTCTTGTCTCTCAATCATGCTCAACTTGTTCTCTATGCCTAGGGCCCCTGCAGGTCAATTGTCACCTCCTCAGAGATGGCCTGTCCCTGACAACCAGCTCAGACAGCACCCTCACCTCCACACCAGGCACTTGCTAATGCTAGCACGTCAGTCTGTGAAATTACTTTGTTAACATATTCTCTGTCTTCCTGACTAGAATATAGGCTCCCTAACAGGAGGGTGCTTATTTCCTTGTTTCTAACTAGTCCTCATGGTCTGGAACTCTTAGCACTTACTAGAGGCTTAAGCAATGTATATATGTGTATACATTTGTGTATGTGTATACATACACATATATGTGTACGCATTCATATATAGTGTACATATACACATATGTGTATACATATGTATTTATATACGTGTGTGTATAAAAAGAAGAAAAAGACCATAACTGATAAGGACTATTTAACACAGATTTCTCTTCTACACAATAATTTTATATTAAATGTACAAATAAACAGATGTTTACCATAATAATTTAATTGAACAGCAAGATATTCAGTTACAGATTTATTAGTAATGGTGAGAGGTCTATTGTTATTCTTTATAATCACATAACTTCATCATTTATTTTTATCTTATCTTCATCACTTATTTTTATCCACATTGTAAATACCTACATGTATTTACAATGTTGTAAATAGCATTAAGTTAAGTAAATGAGATGCTTCCAATTCCAGTTGAATTCATACCCTGTCTTTTACCCACTGTGACTCCTACTTTCCCTGCAAATTCAAGAGTCCAAGTGCAAAGCAAGCAAGAGGTGACAAAGGGGCAAATGGTTCTCCTAAATGAGAGAAGACAAGACTAGACTTGCCACTTGAACTGATTTGGAATTTTCCTTGTCTGGCTTGTTCCTGCACCACCCCCATGTGTCCCTCCCCTGCCATCACTACCCCACCTCCCATTCTGCATGGGCAACCCCATCTACTGACAGCTTCATGTTTGAGTCCCTAGGGTCTTCCCCACTTCCCCCCTCACTGTGAAATAGGGAAAAAAGAGAGACTGACAGAAGGATCATAACTAAAATGAACTATTTTTGTTGGTACTAGAGTAAGAAGGTAAGAGGGAGAAAGCCTGGAAAATACAGTCAAAATTTAGGAGAAGGATCATCCAAGATCTGCAAGCTATCTCACAGAATCCCTTCCAAAACAGTTTATAAAAGATGGGTTCTTTCTCCCCAATTACACATTTCACATCCTAAAACTACCAACCACACTCCATGTAGGGTGTTTGCTTCTTTGTGGAGTGTGTGTGTGTGTGCACATGCGTGTCTGTCCACAAGTGTGGTTTGTTTTGCTCAAGTCACCTGTTGTAAAAGAACCAAGGACTACTGATTGAAATTTTTTCAATATTTGTGCATTACTTTGGGCAGTTTAATTACCCACTTCTTAAAGAACAGGAGAGAGATTTACAGGAAAAGACTTGGCTTAAATTGCTCAGATAATATAATTAAATGTCTGTATTAAGTCTTCTCCATTCTGAGAGATGGTTAACAATAAAATATAATACCAGTTGCTGACCCCTGGAATGACCCGATACGGCCTCAGGACTAGTTTGACCAGGTCAGGCCCTATGTTTGGCTTTATTAACACAGCAGTCCTACGCAGTGAAATTTAACAGCTGTGAGACCCCATGAAGGAACTGAACATTGTTTTCTGCCCTTCATAATCTTGACAAAATAGGCACTGGCTGTGCTTTTCATTGTTAACTACTCCATATTCTTTACCTGCCTCCTGTAGAAGTTACAACCCAAAGGTTGAACTCTTGTGTAATTTGGTTAGAGATAATCTTGTTTACTGAACGTTCAGAAGGAATAATATGTAATGACACTTTTCTTTCCCGTCCAATCTAAAACTATGTATTGTTTGACCCATTCTGCAAATAGACTCCATCTACTGATAAACGTATTTTATCTCCAGGTTAGAACATAAGAAATAAACAAAAAACTCTACCTGTTCCACAGCCCTAAAATTGCTTCATAAGAAAAAAGCTTTTAAAGAGCATATTCAATTTTTCTTCTTCCTGCTCCCTAACCAACACAACCACAATATAATATGTAAGCCGAAACCATGAAACAAAAATATTCTCAAAAAATAAGAAAAAAAACCCTTTGTATTAAATCATCCTGGCTCTCAGAGCATAAAGAAATTAGCTAACTGCCACCTATGTTTAATATAGATGGCAAAAAAAAGCACTCTGCATAATTCTCAGTCCAGAAATTTCCATTGATGCTCCTGTTTTATCTTTTGTACTTCTTGTGATTTTAAATTCCAATTGTAATAGAAGTAAAATGCCCAATGAAGGCTTTTTGTCAGTATCTCAAAAGGAATTCTGCTTCACCCCTAGAATTCTCAGTTTTGTGCTCTGATATACATGACCATACGTATTTTTCCTTCAGGAACAGAGCAGAACATTTTGGAGCTCAGATTTCTCCAAAGGAAGTAAGGTGGTTTGGGAATAATGGACATGAATAAACACCCGTTCTTTGTTGGAATACTAAAGTCAAGGTGTTACAATTGTCAGAAACCAGAAACCAAGGCAGGGGCTAGCTACAGAACAATGACTTAAAGGAGAGATGTGCGAGAGCCATTGAAATGGAACCCTAGGAACCCAACTTCCCAGGTCACACCTCAGCTTTTAGAAGCTAGTCCCAAACATTGGTCCTGGTTTTCTTTCTTGTTGCTTCACTCTTCCCTGGCTGACCACCTCCATCCTCATCCAGCCATCTCCTCTGTCTCCTGGCTATTCCAGCCTCTGGTTTTCAATTCAGTGTGACCTCCCAGCAACTTCGCACCTATTCTCTGCTAAGGATACCAGAGAAGGAAAAGAAAATCTCTGCCCTCAAGGAGCTTACATTCTAGTGGGAGTAAAAAGACAATAAACAAAATAATTAAAATACGGGGTATTAGTTGATCATATAAAAATGCTAGTAGTCAAATTTTGCCCTGCAAAAATGGCAACTTCATATGAGTCAACCTATCTATTAAATGGTGATGAATAATATTTTTTAAATGAATCAGGGCAGGAGAACAGGTAGCGAGGTGGGTGAGGGAGTGACGGCAGAGACGGTGACAACTTAAAATACGGTAGCCAGTCTCTGAGTGGTGGAATTATGCCAGGTTGTTTTTCTACTTTTTCATTATTTTTCTAAGGAGCAAACACGCTTTTATAATGAGTTTTTTAAAACTTTAATATCAAAGTTGCTAAAAAATGTAATGAGTTATTTAAACATGTAAATGTTAGGGTATTTACATCAAGCATGAATACAAAATACAGATCATATTAATACAATCTTACTCGTACCCTACGAAATTAGGTTAAAAAATACAGTGTGATATAGAGCATTTAATTACTTATGTTCCAGGCCATTAATTTAAAAAAGAAAGAAACTCTATTTTAATGAGCATAGTAGAATATAACTTATGCTTCATTTTTAAAGTATATATTATCAAAGTGGAAAGAATTCCCATTACTGGATCATCCAAATAGCCAATTTCCATCTAAAACAATGTTTTTTGGTATTTAAATTGTTTGTGAACTATAAAAATGTGGGGAGAGGGGATAATTTCTTACAAAATGTACCTTTTGAGACAGCTTAATTAAAAAGTAAACTAACATATGACTTACACATTAACACAACAATGGTATTGCCACAAATTTGTAAATAAATCCCATAAAAATTAGGATACTAGTAAAATTATTAAATAAACCCATTGAACATGGACCGAAATGACTGATCTAGCTCAGTAATCTAACAGTTCACATGTGCCCATCCCCAGAAGCAGTGTCTAAACCAGCACAGTCTAACAGAACTTTCTGCAATGACGGAAATGTCCTGTCTTGTGCAGTAAGAAAACCATTAGCTACACATGGCTACTGAGCGTTGGAAATGTGGCTAATGCAACTGATAACCAGAATTTCAAATTTTATTTAAATGAATTAATTTATATGTAACATTCACAAGAGGCCAGACACCATAGCTCTAAGTCCTGCCTCAAATATCCCTTTTTTTTGGTCTTTCATTTACCTGGTTCCCCAGTGTAGACAGCTTGGGCTTCAGTTCTCATTCTAGGTCTGCATTCTGTCCTTCTGGCCTCAAATGTTCCTCCCGAGCTGTTGCACAGCTGTCCTTAGCAAAGCTGTTGGCCACTGCTGCTCAGTTCAGAAACACTGGCTGGCAGGGCACCGGCCTGTTTCCACTTGACCATGATAAAAAGTGGGATACAAACTTTTTTTTTTAAGTGAACAGGCAACTAAAAGTTCTGCAAGACTTATTAGATACTAGATTTACCCAAAGGGAAGAGCTTAAATCAGTGATTTATCAAATACCACTTCCACCTAAAATTCTGTTATTTCAAACCTAAAATTCTAGATAGACAAATGACAGTTTCCAAAATTATATGGTACTAGAATAATCCCAGTACCACAAACCTCACAGAAATCAACTCCCAAATCAAAGCACCCAATGGCATGATTAGGAACAACACATCTAGCAGTCAGTCCTCTGAATCATTTAGCAAAAGGGTAACTTTCTCTTTTGTGCTGTTTTTAAGAAAGATATTTTAATACCAAAAGTATTATTTCACAATTCTTTATCATTCATAGAAATTTAGGTCACATATTCTTATGCAAAATATTGAAATAAGTCTTGCTCTTCGTATTACATTTTAAATCTGTTAACAGCATTTCAATTTCAAATGGATATCCATTTCCTGTTGTTTGCCAGACATTATCACTTACAAGAGATATAACAGATATTATATTAATAGAAAAAGTAGTTTTAAATGTAGTCTTTAACTGATAGAGGAGGATGAAGCAAAATATAGTAAGAAAACAGAACTTTGTAGAAGACTAAGAAAGTGGATTCAATGTGTTTTTGAATGAAAGTGAGGCAGCTCAACAAAGACTTACTGGTTTAGCAAAACATCGAGAATAAATGATGTTCCAAAGGCATCAAGCTGGAAGCTGGCCTGGTCAACGTGAGTCACCTGCAATATCAAAAAGATAAAAGGTATTTATTGTTCAGCCATAGGAAACAGATGATAAGCAAGTCTATGTTCAATTAAAAAAGGTTTAGCCCTGGCTGGTGTGGCTCAATGGATTGAGTGCCAGCTTGTGAACCAAAGGGTCGTTGGTTCAATTCTCAGTCAGGGAGTACGCCTGGGTTGCGAGCCAGGTCCCCAGTGAGGGAACATGAGAGGCAACCGCATGTTGATGTTTCTCTCCCTCCCTTCCCCTCTGTCTAAAAATAAATAAAATAAAATAAAAATTGTATTAAAAAAGTTTATAAGCATTCACCAATCTGAGGTACCACCTAACCACAGAGGGCAAGTGCCCTACCTTTCTGGCTTATTTCAAGTAGCTAACCATTTCATTTCCAAGGAGAATGAACTTCATTTATTTTATTCTATATTAAATGACTGGCTACTTTAAAATTGAAAAAGAACTACTCAAGAGCAAAATAATGCAGTGAATATGATCTAAAAAAACTTTTCATCCTGTCACAAATACATACTTCAAAAATATTTCAGTTCTAATTTACCAAACATAATTTCACAGAGCTTTCCATGTCTTCCCAAGAGCAAAGCTGAACCTCTGCCCATCTACTGCAAACATCACCTATCAAAATTTTCCTGGAAAAAAATTACTGTTTTCCATGCCATTCTTGCAACTCCAGAGAAAAATCACAAGGGACTCTAAACTAAAAAATATATAGTGTTACCAATAATAGAATATTAACATATTGAATAATCACATTCGTTGACTGAAAAACAGGAGGAAGCAAAACTGTTCATTCTGCTCGACTTCCCAAGTAATAAGAACACCTGTATCTAAGTAGCATGACTATGAATTATTTTTTTAACTATTTCTTTCCTTTTCTTTCTTTCTTTATTTATTTATTTATTTTTAGAGGAGAGGGAGGGAGAAAAAGAGGGAAACATCAATGTGTGTTTGCCTCTTGAGTGCCCCCTACTGGGAACCTGGCCTACAAGCCAGGCATACGCCCTGACTGGGAATCGAACCAGTGACCCTCTGTTTGGCAGGCCGGTGGCTCAATCCACTAAGCCACACCAGTCAGGGCTGAATTTTTATTTATATGTTTCTATAGTATCCAAAATTTCTGAAATAAACATGTACAATTCCTACAGCAAGAAAAAACAAACACTATTTTAGAGATAAAAACTATCTGAGCAACTGAATTTACATAGCATATGAAGCACATGGTGTTGCTTCTCCAAGAACCAGAGCACCTTAGGAAGGAATATCCCAGGAGTCTGTGGGGCATAAAGGGTACCTAAACATCCCTGGCATTTTTACACACATTGGGCTTATCATATAAGGTGAAAGAAGAACACTTAAATTAATAATAATAAAGCTTTTTGGAAAGAGAGGATAACTCTTCTGTTTTAAAGTATTTAAAAGCTGTGGGGGTGGGACAATGCAGTAGCTCAACTGCATATTCCAATCCTCATGAAACCCCAAGGATAAAGAACCACCTGGTACCTCTCAGCCTAATTAACTTCATTAACCAAACGCTTCATTCTTCCCAATAATAAGCAGCTATCATCAAACTCTCACTTTTTATTTTTATGATTGTTCTTGGAGCCACATCTTACTTTTCATTTCCATATATGCCACAGATCATATCTTCCCTGATCATTCCAAAACTGACTCCTTACCAAAATCCCACATGTAAGCCACAGATTTTCTACTATGTCAAATATGAACCTCCACTCCCTGCATATCAAGATATTACACAATCGCCCCCCCCCAATCCCAGACATAATGGCACCCAAGTCCCCAAGGACCCATCCACACTGCATTCACACTCAGTTCTCTTTTCTGTCTTTAATTCAACAAGTTATGTACATGCCAACTCTTTCTGTGGCTTTCACTCATCACTTCTGCTGGGCACTTTTCTGAATCAGGCCCTTAGGTAGTGATCTTCACCATTTCCCAGAAATGGCCCTATCCATCCTTCAAGACTTAGGTCAAGTTCCTCCTTATGTTAGTCTGCCAAGGGCTACCATTAACCACAGACAAGGTGGCTTACACAACAGAAATTTTACTTTCTCAGAGTTCTGGAGGCTGGAGGTCCAAGATCTAAGCGTTGGCACATTTGGTCTGTCCTAACGCCTCTCTCCTTGGCTTGCAGACAGCTACCTTCCCACTGTATCCTCACATGACCTTTTGTCTCTGCAGGTGAACTGCTGACATATCTCTCTATCTGTCTCTCTCTATCTCTGTCTCCATCTCTGTCTCTATCTCTAACGCCCTCTTTTCTTATAAGGACATCAGTCATATTGGATTAGCACCCACACTTACGACCTCATTTGCCCTTAATTACCTCTTTCAAGGCCCTATCTCCAAATACAGTCACATTAGGGGTTAAGTCTTTAGCATATAAATTTTGAAGGAGACACAGTTCAGCCCAAACACTCCTCTTCCACGAAGTCACCCCAACCATGTCCAGCCTCCTTTTCTACTCCTCCTCAATACCGAGCAGTTTAAAATCAGGGCCTCAGCACTGACTTGCATCAGGTATTCGGTAAGTACTTCCTAACTGACTAATTCATTTGCGTGTCTGTTTTATCAATCACCTGGATACATAAATAACAACAACTGAACAGCTATTAACAACCTGCTTATAAAAGGCAGTCCTCCCATCAGGGTTGTTCTTAATGCCAATGGGAATGGTTTTCCCTTTTGTCTGAGACCTCTCTGAGTTTCCTAAAATGCTAACTATCCTGTTTTGGGAACAGACTGAGGGCAAGCTCTGCTTACCAGAACTGACGTCTCAATAGAAAACGAACCTCCCTCTCCTCCGTTCCTGCTCTGCATTTATGATGCCGAACAGGGCAGAGGCCACATCTCACTCATCATGCTGTCGTGACGTTACCATTCTTTTTTTAGCAAGATATTTACTGTGTGTGTTAATTCTGTCTAATTCTTATATTTTCTTTTTCCAGGAGCTTCATTTTATATCTGGTGTGTTACTTTATTGATCTCACCCATGTCCCAAGGAGAAATCCATTACTAAAACTCAAATAAAAATCTATTGACAGCATGTGTAACTGCTGTTTGGTTAAAAAAAAAAAATTGCATTATTGATAGTAAGAGGAGCATATTAACGTAGTTTCAATGTAAGCAAGGCTTCCTTAGACCTGTATACAGATTGATTCATTTGACAAACATCTTCTGAGACTCTGCCGAGTTCTGGGGACTACTTGGATTTGGCAGACAA
The DNA here is from genome assembly GCA_004027475.1 of Anoura caudifer. Classification (NCBI taxonomy): domain Eukaryota; kingdom Metazoa; phylum Chordata; class Mammalia; order Chiroptera; family Phyllostomidae; genus Anoura; species Anoura caudifer. The sequence continues at coordinate 158,307 of PVKU01003466.1, read as the reverse complement.
GGTGGTGGAGAAGTCTGACCATGTTTCTGCTCTGGTGAGGTTCACCATCCAGTGCACAGGGACAAAAAGTGACAACAAAATGACAGAAAGTAAACAATTAAATTTAAAAATAAAATTAAATAAATAACTTTTTAAATAAAAAATAAAAAAATTTAAGAAAGTAAATATACTATTCTCGGACTTAACAAAAAAAGGTGAACAGGTGACCAAGGTAGATGGGATTCTAGGTGCCCCGGAAGCTTCTCTGAGGAGGTGACATGTCAGAGGTCACCTGAATGACCAGAAGAGATCTGTAGCAGACAAAATAATGGCCCAGAGATGCCCACACCCTAATTCCCAGAACCTAGGAACAACTGCCTTACATGGCAAAGAAATTTAGCAGATGTGATTAATTTAAGGGCACGGAGATGAGGAGACTACACTGGATTATCCAGGTGGGCCCCATCCAACCAGAAAGGCCCTTGAAAAGCCAGAGTCCCAGGAGGGTCTGAGTCAGAGAAGAAGATGTGATGCTGGAAACAGATCAGAATGAGAGGAAGAAAGCCACATGCTAAGTAATGCTGTAAGCCTCTAGAAACTGGAAAAAGCAAAAAACAGGTCTCTCCTAGAGCCTCCAGAAGGAGCACAGCCTTGCCAAGACTTTCATTTTAGTCTTTAAGATCCATTTTGGGCTTTTGATCTCCAGAACTTTAAGAAAATTATTTTTTGTCATTTTATGACATTGTTTACGGTAATGTCTTACAGCAGCAATGAAAAACTAATGCACCATCTCTTGAGCATTTGAAAAAGCAGCTCTAATAAAGATTTGATTTAACCAGTATTCACTTCCCTCCACGTCTTGGTTCTAACCAAGGCATTCGCAGATGCCACAAAGGCACAAGGACCAAACATAAGACTTCCCAGCCAAACCAAACTTGTGGTGGTGACCACTTAAATAAATGTCAGCTCCTAAATGGCTTCCTCCTACTATGTGTGTTCTGCCTTCAGGAACCTAGTGTACCTTCCCCACATGTCTAATTCAACAAGGATGCAAACAAAAGAAAGGCGTTTACTGCTTCAGGTTTTCTAACAGAAATAATAAATTAAGTAGAATTACACTAAATTCACGTAGTATTAACGATCTAGTTTATAATTCAATACTGTTGAAGTGAGCCAGGATGACTCTTGGAAGGTTGACCTTAGACCTGGCCTTTTTAGTTTAAAGGAAAAGAAAATGAATGTTTGAGGAGATAGAACTAGTATAATATTAGTATTTTCCTTGCAGTGGGTGGGGGGTAGGGGAGGGTGCCTAACATATATTGCCAAAGAAAAAAATTCTAATATTCATTAACTTGAACTTGAAGATTAAAAGCTAAATGGCTCTCAAAGATATTTGAAAAATATAATTTTGCAGAAATGCATTACACAGATATGATTTGTGATTTTAAAAACCATTAATCAAACACTTTAGTTTCATATAATAATACTGAGGAACCCCTAGAGCTCAAATAATACAACATCCTTATTTTACAAATAAGGAAACTCAGGCCAGGCTAGTGTGGGCACATGCCCTTCCAAGGTCATACTGCTTGGAAACAGAGCAGGGTATCACCTCCTGGCCAGCCTTTTCCATCATGCTTCAACCTTGCTTTCCATTCTGCAGCTTAGAGGTGCCTGCAGGTTTTACTGGGATCTGTTTTAGAATCATGAAAAGAAAATTAAACAATGAAAAACAATGTTTACAACTCTGTTTGCATCAGAAAAATCAATAATGTTATCACATGACACATGTTCTAAGGTCAATTTCATTACAACATTAGAAATTAAGAATTATGGTTTAAGATATACGTGAAAATTGGTCTTTAAAGAAAAAAAACTGCATAAGTATAGTAAAGTGTGTGTATATTTCTGTGTTTTAAGGATTGAGACAAGCAGTGAGGCTGATATTTATAAAAGCTGTGAAACAAAAGATTGAGGGAGAAAAATGAAAAAATATAAAATAACCAGATGGCAAGCAAACTAATAAATCAATGTATTTACATAAGGATAATTTTAATTTCAAATTTCAAAAAATGAATCATAGAATTTTAGGACCAGAAGAACCTGATGCGATCTCCAGATTTAGGCCTGTTTATTATTCATGGACAATAGCTAAAATTTAAATGTGAAGTTAATATTATTATAACCCCCTGCTCCTTATGTATTTTGCTTCTTGGCAGCCTTTTTCTCCCTATGTCTCCTAGAGCCAGTGAACTGCCCCCAAAGAGCAAATACAAATTAACTTTTCAAGACTGCCTTATTCATAACTTATTTGCTTGTTAAAGCAAAGTTGACACTAAACTTTCATGGTAGAATCAGAAGTTTGACACAAGGAAAAGACAAGGTAATTTGGTGTTTAATTAAGCCCAACTTGAATGATGAATCAATGAATACCAGTGGGTGGGAGTATTGTCAGTCGAATGGTATTGTGTGCAACATGATAACTGCGCAGGTAATGAATAGTATTAAAAAGAAGTTTGTAAAAGCAAGTAACAGAACATTTAGCTATTTTCTATCCTAAATACTTCTGTGCCGTGTGATCATTTAAACTAAGTTGTTTGTTTGTTTTTTTAAATACAAGAGTAATTCCTGGTGTTTAATACCTTGAGTTCAATAAAAAAGAAACAATAAACCAATAATCACTCATATATATCATTAGCCTCTTCTTCTATATCAGAAAAAGACCAATTAAAAAAATCACCATAACCTCACTATCCTAACTCCACTGCCTTAAGTGACCTTCTGATAAAAGAGCTCACAGAAACTGATACCACATATCTATTAACATTAAGATTGCTCATTCTAGAATCTGAGTGGCCACATCAGCAAGATAGTTTCCCCCAGGCTAGTTGGTTAAGATATGTAACTAACCTTATGAAGCAGAATTATATTACAATGGCATTTGTTCACAGAGGATTCTATCCAGTAGTTCTACCCTAATATATAATTAGCATGATATATGTAAGAAAATTGGTATTTCCTACCCTTAGATCTGTATCTAACACTTTATGTTAAATACCTCTCCCCTTTCCATCTGCTCAACTCAATCACACCTATAGTTTTCATAAACTATACATCATAAACTATGAAAACTATACATTGCATTACTTTACACATTATCTTTAACCAAACTATTCATAAAATCCAGCTTTCTGCATTTAGTATCATAGGATCTAAACTGCCTGGCAGCAGGACATTTTTCAACAAAATGAAACAATACAAAACAAAAAGCACAGCCTTTAAAGTCAAGCAGAGCTGAGTTTGAATTCTGGATCTTCCAATTACTAATGGAACAAATTAGGTCAAAAATATCTCTAACCGAAAGTCTTCCACTCTAAAAGAGCAAAAATAACAATACGCAGTTTGCAGATTCCCTGTGATAACTAAAGTATAAGTTGCAGTCCATTCAACCTTTGTGGAGTGCAGATTCCACAAGGGTTGTGGGTTTCCTCAGAGGAAATATAGCAGGGCCTGGGGATATACAGAAGAATTAACCATGGTCCCTGCATCCAGGATACCCACAGTCAAACAGGGGAGCTACTGAACAAATCACAGGGTATTTAAAAGTCCAGTAACAGATATACATACAAAATACAACAGCAGCTTTCTGACTACAGGGTGACAGAGAGTTGAGGGGGTGCTGCTCAGACGACAAAGCAGGAAAAAACATCCAGGCAAAAGGACCAACAAAAGCACAAAAGTGGGAAATGTTCGGCACATTCAGGGAACTGTAGGAAATGCTGTATTCCTGAGGCAGAAAACACGAGGCGTCCACTACTGGAAGACAGGCTGGAACTACAGATGCCAAGCAAGTTCTAAATCAGCAGTTCCCGATTCTTGCTGCACATACAACACTCCGGAAGCTTGTTAAGAAAAACCAAAGCTTGGGCCCCAAGCTGAAAGAATTTGATTTATTTAGTCTGGGGTAAACACTGACCATCGGTATTTTTTAAAAAGTTACTACCCATGTGATTCTGGTGGTGGACAAGGGTTGAGAACCGCTATTATAAAACAATGTAAGAAATGTACTCTTTATCCTGAAAATAACAGGAAATGGATGTAAAGGCCTTTGATATAATAAACGTTCAGTCAACAAGAGCTCCCCTCCCTTATCTTCACAATTTATGACAAAATAAGTTTAACTCTGAAAACTGATATCTACTTACTAAATTCCTACATATTTCTTGCAAGTCTACGTTCTTTGACAATTTACTGCCTGAGTTTTGTTGCTGAATTCAGTAAAATGAGTAAGTTGGGGTTTTTTGTTGTTGTTGTTGTTGTTGTTTTGTTTCTTAAGGAGGGGAAGGGTAAGAGAAAGCCAAAAAGGAAGAAAAAGGAGTTCCATGTGGTGGCTTCCCAGGTAACATGAGGGCCTACAGGTTTCCAGAACCATCTCTACAAGCACTTCACCATAATGCTTCACACACAGCAAACCCTCAACACACTCTTTTTCTAAGGAAGAAAAGGAGCCAATAGCTTGAAATTCCTACAATATTTTTTAAAGAGCTACCTACATGAGTCTCACATGTAACCCACAGAATTTTCTTCTAGTAGGCTTTGCTCTCTAATTCAAACCCCAGTTCTTGATGTTGACTTTATTTAATATAAAAAAATGTTCTGCAATTGATATCAACATAATGTAAACATGTTCAACTTATGTGAACATAGCCTTGTTTAAGGATGTATTACACCAGTACAGAGATTAAGTCACGTAAATCTCAGTACCCAGGAACCTCTAGGTGAAGTCATATGTACCCCCAAAACTGGCTTTCCTTAGAAAAGATGAGCTCCTGCGAGGCACTCCCTGAATTCGCCCTGCTGAGTTGCCAGGTCTGGTGGTGCTGAAAGCCCTTGATTCTGTGACTCCCTGGTGGCCGAGGGCCCCTCTTCTCGGTGGCCCCTGCTCCCAAAGCTGGAGGCAGAAAGACTGAGCCGACACTGGCACCAGCTCCGATTTCCTCATCTCCATTCAGGAAGTCAGGCAGCCTCATTACCTATTTATGCTGCAGCTATCTTCTGATAAATCAGTCCCTCCATCATCCTGGCCATTAACCTCCCATTACTAGGCCTTCAATTTAAGGCCTGAACAAGAAAATGCTTACTCACATAGTCCTGAAAGTCAAAGCCTTTAAGATCTTCAGTAGCCTGAGAACAATACAATATGTAGTCATATTGAGCTGTAATTAAATCTGAATGCAAAGAACCCCAACATTTGGATGCAACAAAATCAGCAGACACAGTCCCGCAGATGAAGCAGCCCTGGGAAACTGATATTTGTCTTTAATGCTTAGGAGAAAGCATTAGGAGAAAGATGAGACCTTTCCTGGCCCCACAATTGACTTGAGAGATGATTTAGAGTGAAGTTACTAAAACTTACTATGTGTCTTATCTTATTATTCCCCAAATGTAAACTGAAAATCGTATTAATTATAGAATGCTATGAGAAAAGCACTTTAAATGGTTTATAGTCAAAAGAATATATAAAATCTTGTTGCAAAGAATAATGTAACTACTGAAAGCTAAAGATAGCATAGGTGAAAAGAGTAGACGAGGGAAAAGGAGTAAGCAGTTTAGCTATTATATTCTCAAATGAATAACCAGTCATCTCAGCTCTAAATCAGATAATTTTAAAAGCAGACCTAGAAATAAAGGTTGCCTCTGCCAGCTGGGTCACAATCTCTCCTGGAGGCAACATCAAAAACAGGCCATGACCAAAGAATAAAAATAAGAACTGTAAGTTCTTCACATCAAGATTCGCTTCACCCAGTTCCATTATGTCAATGGGTTTTTGTTTGCTTGCTTCATTTCATCTTCCCTATATAGATGTTAGAGACATCTGACAATTGAGGCTCACTGCCGCTAAAGGGCCAGCTCCAAGTGTTTGAAGAAAAAAAGAAATCAGAAATAACACTGAATTTTTAAAAAAATCCCACAATGAACAGTTGGCACATAAGATTCTATAGAACTGTCTTTGAGAAATGAATTTACATAGGGTAAAAAGGCTTTTTCTCTCCTGGAACTAAAGACTAAAACTATATAATTCTAGATTTTCTGCTCATACATGTATAACACCTATACATATACACATACATAATATACACACTAAACTCTAAAAGAACCAGATTTGTTCTTTACTATCTCAGCTGTCCAAAAGTTTTCTAAGAACATAGTCAACAAAAAATCTAAGTAAAATATTGAAAGAACAAAGCTCCTCCTTAAAAGAAGGGGGAAAAGATAGTAAGTCTTGAAGGTCAAGGATATTCAAAAGATGTTTTTTCATCTCTAACTGACAGTCGTCTCCCAAAGACATTATTTATTGGGACACAAAATGAGAGAATTCCAGAGCCGCAAAAATATTTTCTTGTTGTTGCTATTTCCCAAGTAGCTAAAATAAAAATTGGTAGAAAGAACAATCTAGTTATCTTAATTACCACAATTATGAAGGGAAGAACGGAATAGAAACATGTATCATAGAGAGAGAACAGATTACCAGCCATTTCTGAGGAAACCACATTTCATAACCATGGAATCTTTCAATACATCTGTAGGTTAGAACATAGCAAGAATCTGTTATAGAGATTCAATATGACATGAATCTGCCCTGGTCAGGTTGTTCAGCTGGTTGGAGCATCAACCAGTGCACCAGGGAGCTTCCTGTCCGATTCCCTGTCATGGCATGTACCTAGGTTGTGGGTCTAATCCCCAGCCAGGGTGCATATGGGAGGCAACTCATCAATGTTTCTCTCTATCTCTTCCTTTCTCTTTCTCTCTCTTTCTGTCTCTCCCACCATCCCCTCTCCCCCACCTTCTTTCTTTCTAAAATCAATAAACGTATCCTCAAGTTAGGATTAACAATATACATATGACATGACTCTGCCCCCCAAACTCTTAAATTGATGGACTCCCACATACTACCAGATGGTGTCTCTGGGCTTCTTTGAAGGATAACCCCTTCCCCTTAAATTAGGGGAAAACTCAAAGAATCCATTCATGACACATGTTTGTGAAAAAATGCAAATACTCACTAAGAAAATTGTGTTATATGTGCTGCATTACACATATCTGGTGGATAGTCTTTCTGGGATACTGACTTTAAAAACATCTGAATCTAAAGAAATTAAATGAGTACAATTTTCAAACAGCTTAGTAAGAAAAGTCTAAGAAGTAGCCAAGTAATGAAATGAAAACACACCAAAACAAAACCACAAGTCAGTCAGTCTTAGCATGTGCAGAGGAGAAATTTTTGACCCCAAATAACACTCAGAATCACAGCCTCCCTGCAACGGAATCAAAGAGGTGAGACTTGACCAGACTCAATCATCACCAGAATCCTTTCAGAAATGAAGGGTCCATTGTCCAGGCAGATCTGGGGCTGAAGCCCGTACCATACCTCCCCCTAAATGGTCAAATTCCAAAGCCCTCCAACTGAAGGTGCCCTGCCAGCACCTCCACCTACTGCCCATCCTTCCCTCCCCCCAGAATTCCACCCTAAGTTCTCCACGGGGTAGTCAGATCTGAGCCTTGCCTCCTTTCTCCTTGCTGGTCAGCCTCACAATAAATTCTCTTCTCAAAAGCCAACGTAACAGTATTGGCTTCTATGTGCATTGGGCAGTGAGCAAAAATAATGAAAGAAACTCTAGGAGTTACTTTTACTTATACCTCTATTATTTATTGGCGCTAGTCACTATTAGCTCCTGCAATAAACAGACCAGTCTGTCACTTAATCCTTACCACTAAACACTTTCCCTATTAGAGGGAAATGCCTTTTAAAATTACATTGACCACAAATAATCTCTGAAAGCAGGAACTTCTAAGAGATACTATTCTTAGGAGAGACAGAAAACTCAACAAATCAAGTCACATTATCCATTGCACATCCAGTAAGTAAAGGGGTGTCTGCCCAAGTGTGTACATGGTACGGCATGGAAAGCTGGTGGCCAACTGTACCCTGGAAAGTAACTGCGCAGGAACCAAGCTAATGCTGGAGTGCTGCCCCTTCCAACTCTGAAAAGCCTGACTAGGAGGAATAACTGCAGCTGGAAAAGAGGGAGACAGGACACAGGTCATCACTGAAGTGCCTTCTAGACCTGGGACAAGCTAACAGAGTCTAGTGAGGTAAAGTCGGAATCAAATGTAGACTGCTCCTTAGCTGTAAAATATATCTTCATCCCAGAAAAACCCATTACTTTGGAGATTCCTAAGTATTTTGATGACTGTGTCTGAATATAAAAAGAAAATAAAATCCCTAGTCTTACTACTCTTTTCTTCACTGACATGAGCTCAGTTCTCGGTAGAAACAGTTTCATGTAAAAGGCTGATGGAAAGAATAAGCAAATAGACTCACAAGGTGCTCTGGCCTCCTTAGTGCAGGGTGGTGGGGCTTGGGAGCCGCTGGCTGAATTAGAGCCATCCGTCCCTCCCTCCGCTTCAGCTGGGCTTGAACAAAGGAGCATGCACGTGGGAGCACTAAACTGTTTTCAGTGTTCCATGCATGACCCAGGCCTGTATGTTGTTGATGTGTTTTGATGCAAAGCTGAATAAACCAAACTCTCTAGGCATTGCCTCCCCTGGGGGCAAATCAGAGACTTTAATGAGGCCTCCCTGCATTGCACGTGCTGGGTTACAGAAAGGGTTCCTAAAAGACATCCTGATTCTCTTTTATAAAGGAAAAGGGCTGGGGACAGTCATTGTTTCTGTCCATTCTGGTAATTTTCCATTTCTCGTTGCTCTGAAGCAAATGAATACTTTGAAGTAACATGGAGTTAACTTTTCAATTAAATGATACCCTAGGAGAATTTATGCACTTCTGAGAAGTGTGTAGGTAGTTGCTCTGAACTACCCCCACCGAGTTTCTGGGAAGCTGCCTCCTGGCAAGGACTCCTGACTAAACATTCCCTGGATCAGCATCCTCAGCGAACTGCCACCAAGCCGTCCTCTTTGTCCTCTCTGGCTTTCCTTGCATGCTCTCCCATCTGCTCTACACTACCATGCCCTGAACCCTACCATATAGACACAGGACTCCATGAGAACCAAACCCCCTCTCTGAAAAAGACATAGTGTTGCCCACCCATAGTTACCGTCTGGAAAGACATGTTACCACTATACAAGGCAGTACTATAATCCATTACAAACTGTTTTGTCCTAAAGAGTTTTCCCCCTGCTTCGAAAATGTGAGCAGTTACTTATTAAAAGCAGCAGAGGGTAGTGGCTAAGACTCCAGATTCTAGAACCAAATTTCCTGTTTCATATTCTTCCACCATCCCTTCCCAAAATGAACAATCTTTGACAAGTTTAGCTATTTGCTAAATGGAAAACAGTACCAACTTCTGAGGATTGCTGGGAAGACTGAATACATGTAAAGTATGCTATTTCTTATTGTACCACATGAGCAGCAAGAGTCTGAGCATGAGGGAATAGAATTCTGAGTTACATCCAGGGGTCAGACTCATTCTTGCTTGCCCCATTTGACTTCCAGAGGACGATCCCTCTGTCACTCTCCTTCTCTGAGGCCCATATCTTACAACCACACCACCCTCCACTCTCGACTCTGCACCTAGTGCCTCTGTACTCCCAACACTTAGTGCCTTGCTTGGCACAAAGTATGTGCTCACTTAAAAATGTAAAACAAATCTGACAACTGTTATTTCGCAGTAACATGAACAAAAGTTACTTTTCAAATTGTAATTACCCAAAAACTAGGAATAGGAAGGCTTCTCAGGGATACAACCATAATAAAGCTAGCTTTCTTTGTTAGGTCTCTAGTACTTACAAGCACTATCTTTGTTATGTAGAGTATAATTGTCATCAGCATATGCCTTTCACAGATTCTCCTTAAAAACTTTTAACCTGTGTTTCTGCGCTCACTGTATTCAACCAACATTTGTCAGTGAGTTTGGCAGTCATCTGGCTACATGACTTGAAATATGCAATATCTGTAGGTCAAAGAGAAAACTTTGGAACTTGGAGCTTTAGGAACCGCAATGAGCTACGTGTTTCATTTCCCACCCGTGAGGAAACAAACATCTGGTCAAAACCATTCTGAAAAAAATGAGCATTGAGCCTATTTGATAAGCCCTAGAGACAGTTCATCAACCCCTACTTGAAGTCTGTCCTAATGCTGAATCATCTTATTTTCTCCTTAAATAGCTCACAAAACTTTCTTAACACAATTTAGGTCTACTTCCCCCATTTGTGAAACAGTATATGTTGAAAGATGACTTGAAGTATGCCTCTCATCTGTAGGCACAATAGAAACTATTTGCTACTTTGTAAGCTTTCTGGCAGGCTAGCCCTAAAATTATCCACCACCCACATAGGATAAAACATCCTGCAAACGGAATGATCCATAGCCCCATGCGTACCAAACATAAAATAAAAGTACATTTAAGTGCACGCAGCAATTCTGCCTTGCAAAGAAGAATCCAAATGCATTGTATCATGGGGAGTTGCAGGGATGGATTACATTCAGCCACCACAGTGAAAGTGTGTATGGTCTTCTTCAGTGAGATAATGCAACCCTTTGAGAATACAGAATGAAATTGAAAATACCAGCAGTATGAATAATTACAAATATTCCCCTCAGTGCAGTTTTCGGTGAGACTACCTGTCACCCACCTTATTCGGAATAGTAGCCTTGTCACTCAGGCTCGATAAGCAAGCTAGCCTTGGGGTCACGATGCTGGCTGTTCTCAAATCCCGGTGCTCCTCCCAGAAACCTGCCTGGTTCTTCACTCCCCACTTCTTCAAAGGCTTTTCCCAATGTCTCCTGGTCTGTGAGGCCGCAGGAACCACCCTATTAAATACAGCCTATGCTCCCCACATCCCCCTTTTACTACCAATGACCAATGGCCTTGCTGTATTTTTCCTTCCTTAATCCATAGTACTTACTACCTTCTAATATGCTATGTAAGTTATTATGTTATGTTTTTGTCTATCTACTAGAACATAAGCCCCATGAAGAAGAAATTTGGGAGTTTCTTAGTCACTTACATATCCCAAGAGCCCAGGAGAGCACCTGACACACAGTAGTAGGCCCTCAATAAATATTTTTAGAGTGAACTTTTGAATGTCAGTTCACAAATCAAACCACAGGAAATAATTACACACACACAAGGTTAGTGTCACCTGAAACAGTCATTGAGACTTCATCGAGAAAACTTTAATTGCAGAACTGGTAAGTTTAACCTTCATAAGAAAAGGTACAAGAATCAAATTTAAAAAAAAAAAGAATCAAAGTCTATTAAACATTTGCAATCTTTTCCATTCCCTCATTATTCAAAGATAGCATGACAAAAGGAGAAATCAAGAACCTCTAGTTCTAGTGAAAACACGCTGCAGAGTACAGGAGCTATAAAAAGGCATGATTAATTGCTCGAACATAACTGAAATACCCAACAGTACAAGGGCCAAAAGGTGCAGAGACAAGCATAGCTATTTCCCTTGCCAAGTGAAATGTGAGGATTACACTGACCCACTGGCCCTATGGGAGCAGGATGCTCTGAGGAGACTCCATACAGACACACCACTAGTACCCCAGCAACAAGAGTATCTGTTCTTGGAGCTCCTCTCTTCCTCAACACTTTCTCCAGTGAGCATATGATACTGAAATAAAAGCATACGGATGTCTTCTAAGCTAATTATTTCTCGAGAAAGAGAAATAACACAAACAATTAACTTTGGAATAACACATTTTGGAAAGACTGCTGAAGACTGTTGGAGATTCAGGAACACATGGTTGATTGATTAAGTGTTGAAATATTTATTAAATATGGGAATCCTCTACAAGAAAATGGAAGTTCTTCTATTGAACTTCAGGCTACATCTGAATGCTGGGCCCAGAGTTGTCGAAGCAAGAAACTGGGCAAATGAACTTATAATCACACCTAGTTTACAATGGCAGCAAAAACAACAGAATGATTAAAAAGGGAAGAGCAAAACAGAAGGGGAAAAAACAGATAATTAAGAATGACTGAAAGTTTTATTAAAAGCTATATTAAAAGCCACTGAATTGTACACTTTAAGTGTGAATTTTCTGGTACGTAAACCATACTTCAATAAAGTTGTTATTTTAAAAACTACTTAAAATCAATATTGTTGTAAAAAAAGTATTTCAAATGCAAGGCAGTCTTAGTTGTCGCCGAGGAGGAAAAGGTTTGGTTGTAGTGACTGCTGCCATCTATAAAATGCGGGGAGGCTTTTCTTCCTCAAATATCTGTTCCTTTAGAATTTTACACTTGAAGTTCTTCAGATAAAACATGTTTTTTTAAAAAAACTAAGGTAAGATATTAAAATAGAGCATCTTATCCTTTAATCCAGTTAAAAATATAGATTCTAAACTTACCCTAGTTTGGGAACTTTGAGTTCAATTTTTTACCTAGCTGCCTCTTAACCTCTGGGTGACCTGCTCTCCCTTGTTCCTCGCCTCCCTGCTGGGAACAGCCCCCTGCAGAACACAGACTTGGGAGGTTTTAGCTCACACAGAGATGTTTCCCATCCCAAAGCAAAGGAGCTGCAGGGTTACTCATTCCCTTAAAAAAAAAAAAAAAAAATCCCCCCTAATACCTAAACTATGTGGGGGAAAACAAGAAAGAAGAATAACCTGGTTTGCTAGATTCCTGGAAAGACTAAAGTGAGAACAAAGTTAGAACTCAGAATTAGCACCAGGGTCCAAGTTTTTCTACCTCCTGGAACATTTGATGTGAATCACAGCTCTTGTAAAATCAGAGAATTCCAGTGATTTGTGTACAGACAAAATTATACACCAGTTTTATACCAAGAAATGATAATTATGGAAGCTAAAAAACCCCCAGCTAACCCTTGTTGCTTGGCATGTATAACTTGCATGCCAAATGCTCAGCTATAAGCTTTATGCATATCATCTCCCCTTCGATCCTCACAGCAATGTCTAAACTGGGCATTATTCTTATTGCTATTTTATTGGTATAAAAACTCAGGATTAGAGAAGTTAAGTGTGTGCCAAGTTCTCACAGTTAGTTAGGGACAAAGGTGGGCTTTGAATCCATGAAGTCCCATTCCAGGTATTCTGACTCTTAATCATTATCCTATAACACTTTTTTAAAAGAAGAATACTACATCAGAGATTTGTTTTACTAAAAATCAAGATGTGTAAATATTATAAAACTAGTACATTCTCCGGTAATAAAGTAATACACAAACACAAAAAGAATCATGAAGGAAAGGGTTGATATGGATGGCATCAAAACAGTTTTTAATCTTCCACAGCAAACAATACCGGGAGAATGAATAGATAAGCCACAAAAAATTGTTAAAGTATTTGCAACATAGGTAACTAATAATAGAACAGAATCCATAATATATTTCAAACACCTATACATCAATAAAAAAAGACAAATATCCCACTAGAAAAATGGGGAAAGTACATATGTGTTTAGGTCATTTAAAGAGAAATATAATCACCAAAGGTGCTGTATCTCATTAGTCATCAGAGAAACGGAAAGTAAAACAATTAAACACCATTTTACCCATAATATTGTTAGAGATTTAAAAGCCCTATGATTCTAAATGATGATGAAGATGGGGATCCACAGAAATTCTCATGCATTGCTGGTAGCATGTAAATTGGTATTTCACTTCTAAATATATGCCCCACAGAAAGATATACACATGTATATATCAATGGCATACACTATAACAGCAAATATTGAAAAATAATCTATAAATTCCATTAAGGGGAAAATAAATAAATGGTAGGTTTATGAAATGGAAAACCAGATAGCAATAAAAAAGGATAAATTCAATTATTTTACCTGTATCAACATAAAAGATTGAAAGTCAAATTTTAGAAGTGGTAAAAGGCGCTGGCTGGTGTAGCTCAGTAGATTGAGCACCGGCCTGCGAACCTAATGGATCGCGGTTCGATTCCCAGTCAGGGCACATGCCTGGGTTGCAGGCCAGTTCCCAGCAGGGGGCACACAAGAGGCAACCATACATTGATATTTCTCTCCCTCTTTCCTTCCCTTCCCCTCTAAAGATAAATAAATAAAGTCTTTTTTTAAAAAAAAAGACGTGGCAAAAGTATCTACATGATACCAAATATGTGTATTTTAAAAACACACAATATAGTTAAATTATTTTTGGAAATATTTATGTAGTAAAACTATGAAGACAAAGCCAGAAAAGATGACACAAATTGCAAAGTAATTCCCCCTAGGAAGGGAGGAGAAATGAAAGGAAAGAAGAGTATCAACTAAATCTATAATTTTACATCTTTAAAAAAAACAGAACTACCAAATTTTGTTGACTCTGGAAGGTGAGTACAAGAGTGTTTGTCATATTATTCTACTTTTTTGTATGTTTAAACCATTTTGAAACATAAACATTTTACAATTGTGAAAATAAAAGTTGTCCTAAAAAAATTCTCATAAGCACCTTCACATGGTCGGTTTCCTTGATGCCACGTAACAGATAAAGGATGAATTAACATAACCAGAGAGATATCTCTAGTACTGCCAGGAAAAGCACCGGAAACAAAAATTAATGGCTGGAAGCTTCCAGCAGGCACCCGTCAACTCAACCTTCTAAAGCCTTTTCCCAGAGCTGCCCAAAGGAGGAGCACTAAGTACTTCATAGTACTAAGGCTCATCTGTCAGGAATGCTGTAAGACAACTTTTGAAACCCTAGGTCAGATCATGACCCATCATTATACAGGACTGAGAAATCGCTTTAGTGTATGTACCATGGCCAGGATTTTTAGAACAAGACAAAGAACAGAGTACAGTGAAAAGTATACTGCTGCATGTATTAGAAATAAAAGTATTGTTTCACAACGACCTGCTTAGATCTTCAGGGTGTGTGTGTTTTCATGTTTACACAAAAACTTTTACACAAATATTTATAAGAGCATTATGCATAATTCCCCAAAAGTGAAAAAGTAAAACAAATATCCATCAAAGTGAATGGATCAATAATGGAGTATCATTCAGCAATAAAAAGGAATGAGGTAATAATGCATGCTACAACATACATGAACCATGAAAACATCATGCTACATGAAAAAAGCCAGTCACAGAAGAGCACATGGTGTAAGATTCCGTGAATATGAAGTGTACAGAACAGGCGAATCTATGGGGGCAAAAGGAGCTCAGTGGTAGCCTAGGGGTGGGTCTGGGGGTAGGCGGTACGAGAGCCGGGGGAGAGAGATCTGGGGGGGAGAGAGCCGGGGGAATGCGTGCGAGGTTTCTTTTTGCGGTGATGGAAATGTTTTAAAATTGTTGTGGTGGTGATAGCACCACTGTTTGAATATACTAATGAACTTTGAATTGTATACTGTCATTAAGTAGATAAATTCTATGATATGCAAAATATATTTCAATAAAGTTCTTACAAAAACTAATTATATATCATTAAAATATGAATTACTTTGTCCCTGAGATTATACTAGATCCACTGGAGTCATTTCTGTGAACCAGCTACTTGAGCTTAACACTTTGATGGAAACTCCTCCCCACCAAAGTGCTTATTTTCTTTTCTGATCTTAAGCATGCATTCAGATCCTTTATTCACACGGAGATACATGTATACTTGAAAGCAGCTCAGAGGGCCATCCTCCCCTGCAGCGTCTACTTATGCTAAAGGGACCATTCTCCAGTGGTGTTCTTTCTGACTTCAATCAGATGTGCGACCTTTTAGGGGCATGGAGATTTCATGGAGTAACAGTGCTATATGGGTAATATCTACCACCTAACAAACAAAAAGTGTAAATATTTTATATTAACTTGTTAGTCCCTAGAAGACAGGTAAAAATTGGGGGGAAAATGAAACAATTATTAGACAAGAATGCATCTGGAATTTATCTATAAAAATAAAAATGAAAAAGAGGATGTTGTTCTCAGTTAAAGGGGAAAAAAAAGTCCCAAGAACAAATACCTCCTTGGCTGAATACATCATATGAGTTCAAATCCATCAAAAATACTGTATGTCACTGTCCCAGAAGACATACATCACTATCTTAAAGAAAATACAGCTCCAGGCAGCAAATGGCAAACTCTGGTGAATAAAGTCACACACAAAGGTTAAACAGCTTAGACTTATTTTTGGTGGGAGAGTCAGTTTTTCTAAACTGACATGAATGATTCTGTCACAGTGACTAAGGCAGCCAGGAGACAGCAAGGTGGCTCTATGTGGTAGAACGACAGTGTGCCACTCACTGTCCGAATGCCCACTGCTTTCTCCGGTGTTCCCTCTCTTCATCATCACAGCCCTGCCTCCCCTAATAAACCCTGCTCAAACCTGAAGCAAGAGGGACAGCCGTTTCAGTCCAGAGGCTCACAGGGATGGGGCTCGCAGGGATGGGACTCGCACAGGACAGGCGCTATTATATCCAGGGTGGCTGTGCTGGGCCGGCAAGAATACACGTAGGGGAATAGTAAGAAAGGGGTCAGAGATAAGGCACAAACGTGGAAGGCGGCTCACCCTCCTCTTGAACCCACCCAACAAAAGCCTTTAATAATCCGGAGGAAAGAAGTACTGAAAGAAGTACTGTAACAAAAATATATAATGTCAGTAACATAAATGGTCACAGAACTTTTTTCTGCATCTTTGAGACAGAAGATTGAAACAGAGGCAGACCATAAATATCTGCTGAGCATCAACTGTGCATCAGGCACAGGGCTCAACACTAAACAAATGATGGTGAACACAAATGATAGTTCCAGCCTGGGATTCAAGTCTAACTCTTGGGGACACCTTCTATTAACACACCCAAGTTATCCGTGCTTTAATCCCCACCTTCCAATGCACACCAACACACACATAAGCAGGGACAATTTTATGACAAGCCTATGAGGCAATTTTACTTTCAGTATACCTGTAAAAGTGCCTCATCCTTCCTTAATACTGAGTGTGAATCCTGCAGCGACATGGCAATGGTTCATCCTGAAAGGCTTTTTGAGAAGTGACATGCTCAGCAAGTGTGAAGGGCGAACTGAGTGTATAACTCAGTGTTTAAACCTAGGGGGTTACAAGCAATGATAACAAGGAAAATGACTTTGGAAAGGTGATTATTCCAGCAGTGAAGAGCAGGATGCTTGAATCTATACCCAAAGAGGAGAATAAATAGAGACAATTTAAGGGGAACAAAAGAAACAAAAAGGAAAAAGAATAAACACACACACATATAAACAGACTTAAAGGTAAGCAGTAAAGTGTAAAGCTTGTTGAATTATTACACATTCTCCAAATCCCAAAATAAGTCCAGCAACACACGGCAGGGATGGTCCCCAGCACTGAATGTAAATAACCTTTCAGAGACTTGTTTTTTACTGCCGTTGCTAAGAGAAAAAAGACACTTGACAGAAATAGAGTGGGGTCACAAGGAAAGTGAACAGAACAAGGTTAAGTCCACAGGAAAACGGCAAATGGAAAGAAGCAACAGGGCCCTGGCCAGGTAACTGCGTTGGTTGATACATCGAAGTTGTGGGTTGGATCCCCGGTCAGGGCACATACGATAATCAACCAATCAGGGCATGAATAAGCAGAACAACAAATCTCTCTCAAGTCAATAAAAATTTAAAAATTAGAAAAAATTGGTTATGAACTAACAGTACTTTTCCTTCATTAAATATGAGAGAACATTGTCTATGCAAGATCATTAAGAACTCCAAGAACATCATGCTAAACTTACCTCAGAAATTAAATTAAATGAGAATTCTTAGTATCTCAGCACCGATATTCTTCTCCCATTTTTATCTTAGAGGGTCCTGAGAAGCAACAAAAATTGCTATACAGCACAGTCTGAAATACCCTTATCTGGCAGAAATAGCTTTCCCTCTGGTGACAGTGAACACCTCTTGAATTTCCCCCACTATCTTACCAATCAGTATCTGTCCAAGTTCAAAGGTACTTTCGTGAGGAAGTAAGTTTGAAAAAAAAGCCGTGTAGGATGAAAGTTTTGAATTCAGGGCTGCGAAACTGTTCTCACATTTTATGATTTTGTGCAGCTGATTTAACTATAATAGTACATGCAATCTTGACAGCTACATATACCCGCTGAGATCCACGGCTGGGCTCCTGGCCAGACCCCTGACAGTATACTCCAAGGACACTAAAATTCCACTAGGGAATTTGCGGAAACCTGCAGAATCAGATTCTGTGAAGTGGCAGCTCTTTCTGCAGCACTTTGCTGTCTAGTCCAAGGGAAGAAATCCCACTTGGAGAAAAGCTTAAGCTATGGCCAGTACTAGCAAATTGTGTGTGTGAGCCTGACCCCAATATCCTGACCTCACTAGTGAAGGAAATGAAGGCAAGTCTACTGAAAAGACAAACTGAATAAATAAATAAATTAATTAATTAATAACCAACCAATCAGTAAGGTTAGAGACGTGAGGCCAGTGCCAAAGAGCATAAGTGGGCTAAGAAAACTGTCAGTCCACAGACAACAGCATGGTGACCACCAGAGGGAAAGGGGGATAAATGGTGACAGAAACTGTGGATGGTGAACACACAATACAATATACAGGTGACATAAAACCGTACACTTGAAACCTATATAATTTTATTAACTGTCATCCAACAGATTCAATAAAAATTAAAAGGAAAAAGAAAAACTGTCCACCAGTTCTGCCTTGGGTAGAAAACTTTAAAAACACTTGCAAAACCCAAGCTCTTGAGGCCTGTCTGGGAAAGCATCATCGATTTTCCATCTTCAAAAACATATCTAATGTCCTTTACTTGGGACAAAAAAATGCAACAAAAGAGCAAGTGCTGCTAAGTGCTAAAAATCTCCTGGTGCAAAATTAATTTTTAAAAAGGAGAAGAAAAATGTTGATTTACCCTTACTGATAAGTATGATTCTGAAAATTTTTTTCAATTTAAACAACAAATAGATTATAAAGCAAGGAGGGGGAGTGGGGAGGGTAAGAGATTAAGTTCTTTATTCTCTCTCCAATTATAACTACTGATATTTCTGGATTATGTTACAGAACTTTTTAAATTTTATTTTCAAAATGAAGTTATGTATAATAGTCTGTGCAGGAGAAAACAGACTTATATATTAAAAGGAACTCAAATGATGATACTTGAAGTAAAAAACACCTAGAAGTCTACAATCAGTTTTTATATATGAAGTATTTATATGTATATTTTTAATTTTATTTTTCAATTACAGTTTACATTCAGTATTACTTTGTATTAGCTTCAGGTATGCGGTAGAGTGGTTAGGCAATCATATATTTTACAGAGTGGTCCTCCCCATATTCCAAGTACCCACCTGGAACCATACATAGTTATTACAATGTTACTGACTATATTCCCTTTGCTATAATTTACATCACTGTGACTATTCTGTAACTACCAATTTATACTTCTTAATCCCTTCACCTTATTCACCGAGGCCCCAACTCCCCCCAATCTGACAACCAGAAGTATTTCTATTTTTAAAAATGAAGCACTCTAAACTCTATTTAACTATGTGTAAAATAACTGTAATTATCAAAGAGGGCTATAAATTCAATACTTCAAAAGACTAAAATTATTCATGAATTTATTCATTTAGAACTTTACCTTGTTCCAAAAAGGATTTCAGGTTGTTTATATGGACAATTACAAGACAAAATAAAACTTTTTTTTAAAGATTTCATTTATTTATTTTTAGAGAGGGGAAGGGAGGGAGAAAGAGAGGGAGAGAAATATCAATGTGTGGTTGCCTCTTGCACGCCCCCTACTGAAGACCTGGCCCACAACCCAGGCATCTGCCCTGACCGGGGATCGAACCCGTGATTCTTTGGTTCGCAGTCCACATTCAATCCACTGAGCTATGCCAGCCAGGGCAAGATAAAACTTTAAGTAGATGAGGAAATTGGAAGAGAAGGAAAATTCATTACTTTAATAAATATTTATTAAACATCTACTCAGTGCCAACGACTGCTCTACATGATGGAGACGTGCCATGAATGAAGAAATCAGACCACTATTCTCAGAGTCTACATTTTAGTGATGGCATCCTGGAAGGAAGACAATAAACATATCAACCACTGAAAAGAATGTCAACTGCTAACAAGTGTTACACAGCAACAGAGTAACATGATGCAATGAGGAGGGGGTGAGGCATGACTACTTTAGAAAAATGGACAGATTAATTTTCTTTTATCCTGAATATTTATTTTAATCAAAGTACAACATGCATATGAAAATATGCACAGATCTGACTTCCAAGACTGACAAATCTCACAAATCAACAGATATCTCCAACGACTTTTGAGCCAACATGGGAACAATGAGAAGGAGCATGCTGATGAGCCAGTTATGAAGCTGCTATGAAAATTCATGCTGTGACTTTCACTTTGCAGAAGGGCACAATTTGCCTCTAAACTTCAGGCATCCAACTGAAAAAAGAAAATACAGTTACAGCACAAATTTCTCCTCTTGGTTCTGATGAGACATCATGTGTGTTATTCTCCAAGACTTGGATTAATGCTGTAACTGGTTCCTCAGGAATATTTCTTACAATGTCCTTCAAAATATCCATTGAAAAACCCTGGTGGATGATTGAAGATGTCAAGGAAGTGACTGAGAAGACTGATAGAAATTCAGATACCAAACTCTTGTGACTAACTTAAGATCCAAAGAGATTTAAGAAGAAAAAAAAAATCCCCTAAATCTTAATACACAGAGCTCCTCAGCCCTAGGTATAAACTGGAATCCACTGCGGAAACTTTTTAAAACACACCCATCCAAGGATCACTTCAGGATCATTTCTATAGTTTGTAAAAATATCCCCATCCAGGATCCCTGGAGGTGAGGCTAGGACACTATGGAGGAACAGAAGATAAGTCTCCATAATTAGTTTCCTAAAACTGAATTTCTGGCAAATTAAACTCCAACAAATCCTCAGGGTGCAAATACTCTCTTCTGTCATTTAGATAGACTCAGATATTTCCATGTGCTTAAAAGAATATCCGAGATAGAAGTAGAAATTATACCCATTTTTAGAAAAGAACAGAAATGCTAAAACGGCATCAATCCACTGCTGGAAGAAGTTAGCCAGGAGGGATACCTGGGCAGAGCCAAGAGTTTCCTAAAGAAATAACGTTAGGTATGTTCTAACACAGCGATAAATGGGTAACCACATATTTAAAAGGACTATTTTATGTGGATTTCTAACATTTTCTTCAAGGATCCTTTTCCCAATACTATTACTTAGTTGTATGGCTTTGGGCAGGTTAATTAGCTTCCTTAAGCCTCAGTTTTCTCAGTGACAAAATGGATTTAATGATCATATCTACCTCATAATGGGAGATAATGCATGTAAAGCACTCAGCACAGTGCTTGGTACATGGCAAATGTTCGATAAATATTAATTCTTCTTTTTCAACTTTTACTAAGTATTTGTTTTCTAGTGCTTTTATAAATAATGTGAACACATCCAACTGGATGTTCTCGGAAGCTACTGTTTTTGATTATTATTGATTGTTTACTTATCCCTCTTACCTGAATGCTCTAACATTTGGAACTCTGGAGCTACTTGTTCTATGAAGACAAAAAAGATATTTTGTACCATTTCTTTTAAAGAAGGCCATATGAATATGGATCCTTGTTTAGCATTTGATGTTTGTTTTATAAAACTTTGAACACAAAAGTACATACATAATTTTGGTGTTGAGTGCTAAACACTAAAATCTTTGATTTTCTAAGATTCTAATAATCAGTGTACACATCCAGTTGCAAAAGAAACAAAACACACACATCCTTCAGGAGGTGTTTTCACCTTTTAAATGTTAACTTTTTATATTCCATTCTCATTCTCAAGGTAGCAGAAATGAAACATCCCTGCTGTACTCTGTTTCTATGCTACTATATAACTTTACAAAAATATTTTCAAGTGCTGAAATAAATAAATAGTTCCAATGGGACAGATGTAAGAAATCTTTGACCCCATGCCCTGGCTGGTGTGGCTCAATGGATAGAGTGCCAGCCTGCGAACCAAACTGTTACCGGGTCGAGTCCCAATCAGGGCACGTACCTGGGTTGCAGAACAGGTCCCCAGTAAGGGGCGTGCAAGAGGCAACCACACATTGATGTTTCTCTCCCTCTCTTTCTCCCTCCCTTACCCTCTCTCTAAAAAATAAAATATTTTAAAAAAGAGAGAAATCTTTGACCCCAGTGTTATTGAATAACATCTAAAGAAATGCTGGTGGTCTTCTACCATTAGGCCAATTTAGTTCAGTGGTTAAGCACAGAGCACACAGATGGTGCAGTGGAGCCTAAGTGCCTGGGTTCAAGTGGCCTCTCAGCTACCTCCCAGCTTTGTAATTTTGCAGCTGACAAGTATACCTGTCATATGATTCTTGAGTTTCATATGAGTTTATGCACATCAAGTCCCTCAAAAAACATCTGGTACATAAAAAGTAACCACATAAATTACAGTAGATTAAGTATTGTAGTACATACTAGAACATATATGATAACACTATTGTGAGTATTTTTTCCTTTTCCTGATTTCTCTTTCCTGCCTCCTTCTCACTATTCTCTTCAAGCTTTCCTCCTCTTCTTCTGCTCTCCCCACTCCTTATACTAACATCATTTTTCCCTTTGGGGCTTATCAATGACACTTGATGATAAATGTGTCCCTATCCGAGACCCACAGGAGCTACTGAGCACAACAAACCTCACAGATTCCTACTCTCAGTGTGTCACGACATGGCAGCAGCCCCCTCCATAGACTTTTAGGGAGGGATCAAGTCATTAAAAATGATAAAACAGCCCTGGCTGGTGTAGTTCAGTGAATTGAGTGCGGGCTATGAACCCAAGGGTCACTGGTTTGATTCCCAGTCAGGGCACATGCCAGGGTTGCAGGCTAGGTTCCCGATAGGGGGTGCACAAGAGGCAGCCACACATTGATGTTTCTCTCCCTCTCTTTCTCTCTCCCTTCCCCTCTCTCTAAAAATAAATAAAATTTTCTTTAAAAATGATAAAACACTTGGCACTCTTGGAAACTAAGAAAGCAAATAAAGCTAAAAAAATATTTATCAACCCATAAGCTCTTAAAGTAATTTGTAATTTTTCAAGCATAGGTATAAAGAACCTATGAAAGACAGGTTCCTCTTGTGCACAGTAAAATGATTAGGCAGAATTTCAAAGATGATCAAAAGAAATATTTACAAATTGGGAACTCAGAGAGTAAAGAGAAGACTTGAGGGAAACTCCTCCAATGCCCAATTTCATTTTCTTTAAACTATTTAATTGGTATGAGAAGAAGGGTGGTAGGAGAATAAAAACGCATTAAGAAATGCCTCCTTCCTATTTATAGCAGCAGAACCAAGTTCCGATGGGTGGCAAAACTTTATCAATATTGAGCTCCTTAGGTTTAACAAATGCACATTAAGATAAAACAAGGTTTGTGCTATCCTTGCAAAATACTTCTAAAACTGTAATTCCTAGGAGCCCTTTTCCGCCAGGGAAGCAGCACTGCAGACAATTTACCATCAAGCTGACTCAGTGCTCCCAAGTGAAACAGCACAATTTTAAGTACAGCTCATCCATGCTTAGGCATATGTATAAATATAATCACAGAAGTGGAGCACTCCTACTGCTTGCCATCTTGCTGCCATCTTGCACTTCCCCATTCATTAGTGATTATCAAAACTATGACAAATCACAGGTCTATGTTCTTGGCACCTGAATGACTACTCGAGAAGCTACAACACTTTCCAGGGAAAGAGAGAAATAAGTAGACCATCTATTCACTGACAGCAAAGACATCCGACCAAAAAAAAAAAAAAAAAATCTGCTATTTGTAGAGAAATGTAATCACTGGGTGAAGAACAAACTATTGAAAATTTATGGGGTGACAACACAACAAAATAAATCACTAAATAACCTATCTGCAATGCTACAGAAATCTGTCATGCATGGCTAGCAAAAAAGGAGTAAGCATTAAGGTGTTTATTCTTAAAAATAGCAATTTCGTGATTATCAGCATCAAACCACACTGAGACTCAGTAGGTGGTATCTTGCCCATGTGGGTTTCCAGTTGAAAATATGTTGTATCCTTTTACCTGCAAACATACATTCCTTCAGCACAATTTCAAGTCAGAAAAAAGACATTGAAAATTTTGAATATTATAGTTGAGTGCTACTTTACAGGCTGAAATTACTTTGGACTAGGTAGACAACCTGGAGGATAGCAAGGTTACCCACAATCAAACACGAACTCACTATCATTTCTAGGGCTTTATGGCATAATACACTTTCAGTATGGGCTGATCATCCCACTTGGGATAAATATAAAGTATGAGTTCATGTAGTAAAAAAAATACTTTAAATATAAAGTATGAGTAACTGCTCATGTAGTAAAAAAAATCCTTTGCAAATGGACTCATATTGCAAATTATGAATTATTTAGCTACCGAATTATTATTTCACACTAAATTGCCAGGATTTCCACAGAACTAAAAAAAAACATACATGTTCTGTTCCATTTAGTGATAAAAATGAAACAAGGACACATGAAAAGTAAAATTAAGGTGTGTTATATCATCACAGTTCTTGTGAGATTTCTGAAACACTAAGTAATACTTGGCTGGTTTTCTTACTCTGGGTCATGGCTTAATCTTACCAGGTGGGAAGTAATAGCTGAATTAGTTTAGATGAACTTTAAGGTCTCTCCCATCTCTCCTGATGTTAGATTCCACTTAGTTATGTAAATTTGAATAATTTGTAACTTACTCCTAGGAATGTGTTAAACTCAGGTAATGAGGGCAGCATTTTTTGCATTAAAGTGATGTCATGAAACTGCTAAATAGTACTCAAGTAGCCTGAGGGAATTTGTCATTTAAGAAAAATTCATATAGTGTTTACAGTATGCCCAGCATTGTTCTAAGTGCTTTATAAATATTAATTCACTTATACAGTATTTTCAGTCCACTTAGAAAATAAACTCTTATGAAGCTTAATGAGTAGGTGAATTGGCATTTACCTATGAATTAAAGTAAACAACCCCATTCACTTACGCTTTAAAATTAAAACTATTCATTTCTAACAACTATGATTATCAATCTGGTAAATTAACTCTCCTTGTGAAATCCTTAGATTGCCTTCAGCACAAATGCCAGTTTCCCCAGCAAATCATGAAGGTGCTGCAACATCTCTCCGCTTTCCTGTTTTGTCTCATGTCTCCCCGTAATCCTATTTGTGGTTAACAAAAATGTGTCCTGACCCCCACATGCCTATGTACTTGCTGCTCCTTGGCTTTGATATTCCAGTCCTCTCCCTTTAGTCTGGCCAATTCCTACTCACTCTCAAAACACAGCTCACACAGTACCTCCTCCAGAGAGTCCATCCTGACTGCTCACCTGGGTTGAATAATAGGTCTCCTCTACTTCCACAGCTTTCTGTGATCACCTCCAGAAAATCACACAGATGGGCAGAATG
The DNA here is from genome assembly GCA_004027475.1 of Anoura caudifer. NCBI lineage: Eukaryota > Metazoa > Chordata > Mammalia > Chiroptera > Phyllostomidae > Anoura > Anoura caudifer. The sequence goes on along the minus strand of PVKU01003466.1, from coordinate 132,882 downwards.
TAACTGCTTCTTCATCCACCCATCTTCCCACTTGTCTATAAACCCCGTAAAGGCTAAAACTAACAACTAACAAAACTTGGTACACAAAAGGAGCTCAAGTATATATATGCCTTTAGCCCTGCCTGGTGTGTCTCAGTGGGTTGGGTGTTGTCCCCTAAACCAAAAGGTCACTGGATCAAGTCCTAGCCAGGGCACATGCCTGGGTTGTGGGCCAGGTCCCTGGTTGGGAGTGTGTGAGAGCCAACTGATCAATAGAAGTTTTCTCTTGCACATAAATGTTTCTTTCCCTCTCCTTTTCCCACCCTTCCCCTCTCCCTAAAAACAAATAAATAAAATCTTTTTAAAAAAATGAATGGCTTTAAATAAACAAACCAACAAATGAGTATATGGTTTGTTAGGTGACAGAAAATCATCCTGATTTTATTTCTGAAGTAGAAAGAAATTAGCTAAAAATATCTACGGGTAGCTAAGATGCCATACATTATATCTATTCAATTACCAAAGCAATAACAAGGGCCATATATAGGGGTGGGGAAAAACAGGTTTACAGTTGTAATACAAATAATACAATAATTAAATAATAATACAAGAATAAACTGTTTTGCAGACTCACAACTGTAAACCTGCTTTTGCCCACCCCTGAACAATCAATATGTTTTCAGGTTGAATTACAGCTCCTGAGGAAATGAGAAATGCAAGAATGCAGGAAAACTCCTTAGTTTACTAACTGTAGGAAAAGTTGGCATATGGCAAATAGGTCTTTACAACTCTGCCGGATTCAGTCCTCATATTAATGATTTCTAACCACAGTTTAAGGAGCACCGTAAGCTGCAAAGGCTCCCCAGGAGAGCCAGACATCCGACCAGATGTACCGTGCGAACTCTGTGCCAGGCACTAAGATGACTTCCTGTAATAATTACTTTGATGACAAGACAGTATCTTCACTTTCATTTCTGACTTGAATAAATAATCGATTTATGATGTTTAACCTAAATCCTACCAATTCATTCACACCTCACCAAAAGCCAGAGCAGTTCTTCTCAATTCTGAGGTTAATTGCTGTAGAAAAAAGAAACTGCAGGAGCCCAAGGTGTCTTCTACTCCAAGTGGAGACACCTAAAAACCAAAGAACTGCAGAAGTAGAGCTCCATAAATGAGGAAAAAAGAGGGAGAACTGGCCTGTTCGCCAAAGTGGTGGTCTTTCCCAAACACAGAGAATGGCAAAGATCCCCGCAGACATTACTAGGATGAGGCAAAGACTCAGCATTTCCAGATTCAGTCCTGCCGTTTTCTTTTTCTATGTCCCTACTTCCTTCTGTCTTGCTTCCTCTCTGAAAATGTCTTTGTGACTTGTTTTAAAGCACTGGCTACATCAGCAAAAATTCATACTCTGGGAAACTCTAAAGGATGAAAGACCCCATGTCTTCAGTGAATAAATTGCAAGGAAAAACAAAGACATAAAGGAGGGGAACTTTACATTAAAGAGACTTAAAAAACAAACAAAATGGGGAGGCCTGGGGGCGGGGCTGGGAGTAAAAGGCAGAAAACTGTACTTGAACAACAATTAAAATTTAAAAAATCCCACTAATTAGTCAGAAGATGCTATTTGGTTCCTGAATCACATAAGTTTAAATACATATGTATTATATTTACATATATTTATATGTTTTAACATATGTATATACTTAATATATATTTATATATTAGATATAATATGGTTGCATTTTTAAAAGAATCTGTACCTCTTAGAGATGAATAGTGAAATTTTTTTAATAAAATAATATGATTTGCTTCAAAATAATATAGAAAGGGGAAGTAACTAGGTAGGATGTAGGTACAACAAGACTGGTAATTGAGTTGGCAATTGGTAATTAGCTGTTAATTGTTGAAGCTTGGGTTTCACTACAATGTTCTACTTTTGCATGTATTTGAAATTTATTCCTCCATAGAAATAATTCTAATATATTGAATAAGAGAGTACCCCTATTTTTTTCAGTTTTACTATGGACACAAGTTAAAATAAAAAAGGAAAATAGATATTTATCAAACATTAATTCAAATAATGGCATCTTTCATTAAAAGCTTGGCAGATTAGATTTTTTACTACAATAATCTAACTTTGATGACTATTACTACAGCTCTTTAAATTAACTCCTCACTTATATTAAAATTTTAATATTGGGCAACAAATACAAATTTAAATAGTATTTTTCTATTTTTACATATTTTACCCATACAGATAAATTATAAGTTTGCTTCAATTAAGTTTACAAACTTTCAACTACATGAACGAGTTGTATCTTAATATGCACTTACAAGTAGGTGAACTGGTTGCCAGACTGATGTATGTAAATTCAAAAAAAAAAGTTTATAGAGCCCCAAATATTTACTGAAATTAACCAGTAAATTCAAAATAATTTTCAGACATTCCTGTGGATGTGTGATATTGATCTAAGTACTGGTAATTAATAAAACTTAGATTTTTAAAAAAACATAATTTACGAATGCCCAATAAATAACATGACCCTAATTACAGGAAGCTGCTACCAACGAAGAAAGTGGGGAGGTGAACTTCTTTGCTGCCCACATATTGAGTGAGCTGACAACCTTGCAGTTCAGCTTATTTTTATGGTTTGGGTTTAGTTAGAGATATCTAGGTTTGTTTTTCCAATATTTTAACAGTGCCGAGTGTGGTTTAAATCACTTATAAAGTCTTTGAGCACTACAACCACAACAATAATGACTCAAATTCTGCCCAGATACTACACCCCTTCTTGCCCATGCATGGACCTGCTTTTGCTTGAGGGAGGTGAGACGGTCTCTGCCCTTTTGCTCAGCTGACGCACAGCTAGAGGCATCCTGCACAAACTCCTCTGAGCAAAGTCCCTGGTCTGTGGTTGTTTGGGGGTTTTGTCCCCCTTTCCGTTCTGCACAGGGAGCGCCCTGCAGGGCTAGCATTAGGATTGCGCTGATTTCACCTAAGACACTGCATCTCCAGGGCAACCGAAAGCGAACGCGCAGTCACGGGTGGGCTGGGTAGGGCGGAGGACCACCCTCTCCGGACCGTGCCTCTCACCTGAGCGCCGCCGGGGTCGCCCCGCACCCGTGTGTTCAGCACCTTGTGCCCAGTTTCGTCTTCGCCGCCAGAGCGGTAGATGAGCCGGAGTGGCACGATGCTCTGGCGCTCCAGGAAGCGGTTTTCGTTCTTCTCGGGCTCCGTCAACGAGGCGTCTCCTCCAGGCAGGAAGGGGAGAAGGAGGGAATGGGGAGAGAAGTCGAAAATAATGACCCTGACTCACACTCGTCATTCCTGCGGTGCGACCCCTCCCCTCTGAAAATTCCACCGCCCCCTCCCTCCCGGACCCCATCTGGGAAGGATGCAGACACCAGTCGGAGAGCCTCGGACCAGCTCCTCTAGGAGCATCCAGGATCGGGGCCCACAAGCAGAGCACCTCTCCCATCCGCCGCATGTCTCTTCTTCAAAAGAAAAACAGACATTTGACCGAAGGCTTCTACTGCATCCGCGCGCCCCCACACGTATTTTTGCTCCACTTCTCACCACCCTTCCAAATAAAAAGATCTCCCCGCGCACTCCTAAATGGGGATGTCCCTTTGCAATGCGCTTGAGGGCTGAAGAGATTCATCCAGCAAATGGTATGTCCCCAAGCCACAGACCGTGGCGAACTTACCTGCCCAGCCGCAGCGCGCCGGGGGGCAGGTCCCCAGTGCGCAGAGCAGCAACAAGGGCACGGACGCAGCTGCTGCCTGCATGGTGCTGCCGTCAGTCAGCCAGGCTGGAGACGCTCAGCTTCTCATGTCCGGCCAGCCGGTCAGGCTCCCTCGCCCGGTGCCCCCCGGTTCGCCTGGGCCACCACCTCCCAGCCCCGGCCGGTGCTGCGGCGGCCGTGGCGCTGCAGCCTCCACCGCTGCGCTGCCTCAGTGCTGCATTGTGCTCCGCGGGCGCTTCCGCTGGCGGGGGGAGAGAGCGAGTGCTGCATTGGGCGGTTGGCTGTAGCTAAGTGGTTTCTAGCGCCTCCCACCTCATCCCTTGGCAAAGGCTCCAGCGGGCGAGGAGCGCTCTGCAGGGAGCGAGCGCCTGGTGCACTCGCCCCCAGCGCGCGCGAGCAGGGGCGCGCACACCAGAGTCGCTGGGAAATGTAGTTCTCTCTTGCGTCCCGCCAGTCTCCACCAAGGGGCGGACTGTCGTAACCGCGAGGTCTTCTACAGCCCGAAGACTGGAGGGAGAAAAAGAGAGGAAGAAAGAGGTCATCTCTGGCAGATCTCTTGGCACCGAGGATACCCAAACACGCGTCTGTGGGAACCGGTATTCATCCACTTCGTCCATGTATTAATGTTTCCTACAAATGTAATAGTTAATTATTATCAGGGAATTACATCGTCAAGAGTACATGGTACGTTAATCACTAAACAAGTATTGATTGAGAACCTACTATGTGCCTGGCAGTTAACTAGACACAGAGCACACAACTGTGAATGACACTTGTGTAAGAGGCACCTGCTCTCAGACATAGTTGAGTAAACACCGTTTTATTCAATGCAGTGTGCATAATGTCTTGGTAAAGCTAGAGGAGGGTTATTAACTGAGCAAGGGGGAGGCAGGGAGAGCCTGCTGAAAGTGGTCTACACAGGCACTTGAAGGATGTGTTGCATTTAGCTCAGCTCTCCAGGGTGTTTTGTCCTTTCTCTAGTATCTGTTTCAAACCTGTATTTGAAAACCGGACTTGGGAAACTACTTTCTCAGCTGCTTATGTCATTTTTCTTTTTAATTCCAAATGCTAGAAACTCTTGAAGATAAGACAATAACAAAAAATTGTCAACACAATTGGCCCTTGTGTAGTAAGACTGCATAATTTTTCAGAGGTCACATATATAGTCATTGTTAACCTTAGGCCAACAACTGGTTAAGTATTATTATTCCCATATCAGAGGAAATTAAGGCTTAGAGCCGTGCCTTTCAAATACTGTAGCTGCTAACCACATATAGCTATTTAAATTTAAATGAATTGAAATTTAAAATTCAATTCCCAAGTCACACTAGCTACATTTCCAGTGCTAAATAAAATACCTGTGGTGAATAGCTACTGTTCTGTACAGCAAAACTGTTGAACATTTCTATCATTGCAGAAAGTTCTGTGGGACAACATTGGATTTAAGAATGTAAATGACTCCCCAAGGTCACACGGCTAGTAATAAAGTAGCCTGGATCTCCTGCTTTCAGATCTGGGTCCTTTCCACATTTCTCTGGTTGGACCTGTGTTTGTGTAACCTCAGTCCTGGTTCTTGTCCTGTGAAACATACAGAACAGTCTTTCACATAATGCCCTTTAGAGATGTTTTCTCCTTTACTAGAGGAATTTTCTTTTTCTTTTTTTAAATCCTGTCTCATGTGACATGGTGTCAGGTTCCCTCACCAACATGATGATTTGAAAATACACTCCAGTATGTCAATGTCCCTACTAAAGTGTGGTATCCAGAATTAAATACAACTTAGACATGGTTTCACAAGCGAACAGTAGAAAGGGACTCTTCCCCCTTGGCCTGAATTCTTGCCTGTAAGAACATTCTATCATATTCGGGTCACTGAGCTTATTGTCATTTAAAAGAAATTCCCATAATCCTGCAAATAAGGAGATACTTCAGAATTCTACATATGAAATGCAACTGTAGCCTGAATAAGGGCTACAAGTTTTTTCGATAGCACCCTTTACACCTTGATGCAGAAGATTCCATAACAGTAATTGTGAAAGAGAATTACAGCTAAGGCCTGGAAAAGCCTGCACCTTCATCGCCTAAATCATGGACCCAAATTTTCACGTAGTTCTCTTAGTTGGAAGAATTAATTTTACAAGTTTGAAAAATATTGCGCTGCTCTAAGTATACAGCATAAGTTTTTACATAAAATGTCTTTTGCTGTCATAAGCAATGCCTCCCTGTATGTGTGTTGTGAGCATTTCCTAAGGTATGCAGCAGAATGCAGAACTGCTTGGTTCATAGAGTTTGCACATTTTTTTTAAAGAGATGGCTCTGAGCACATGGTTTCTCCAAGGTATGTGGTGGTGGTGGGCGGGGGCAGAAGTAAGCTCGTCTCTGTGGCACTTCAGAACAAAGCATCCTGTGGGGACAGAATCTCCTTTGAATCTCTGTGAAGTAGAGTGCTTCTGACTACATGTTAACCACTATATATAACTACAAATATACATACATCTATACATCTTAACTACCATATGTATTATGGATTTCAAGTGGCAGGATTTCCTTCTTTCTTATGGCTGAAAAATATTCCACTGTATATATATTTATGTGTTTATATAAATACATATACATGTACACATATGTGTGAATGAGTATATTGTATGTGTATATATGACATAAACATATATACACACGACATCTTGTTTATCCATGAGCCTGTTGATGGACACTCAGGTTGTTTCCATATCTTGGTTATTGTGAATAGTGCTGCAATAAATGTGGGGGTGCAGCAGTGTTTCGGGAAGCTCCCACCACTCTTAACACCAAGAATTAGGAGATAGAGAATTAAGGAGAAACTAAAGTTGTGGGTTTTAGCCCACTAAGAATAACCCTGATCCATAGGGCCAACTGCATCTCTGGATTCATAGACAAAATCCAAACCTATTCTTATGTGATGCAGACACCGACCTGCAGTGTCCACGTCATTATGGATGAAATGAGACATTCACACAGACTACCCAGCCCAGTAGAGGAAAAGGGACAGCATGGCTTTTCCCTCAAGGGGAGCAAAAGCCTTAGCCCTTGCCATGACTGGCCTTTATTGGTTTTCTCCCCACATTACATGATGGTCCTCATTTACTATGCACAGGTTCGCTTTAGGTGGTTACCTTTTACAGATGACAAAGGAGATGCTGCTGCTAATCACATCACAGAAGGATATTTGCAAATGAAAAAGGGAAAAGTGGTCAAACCAGTTACACTCCATGCTGGGGAGTTGGATTTTAGGAAGTTACTTTGCAATAAATGTTTCCTGCAATTCAGGGTAAGGAATTTTTAGCAAAAGCAAGATTCAAAGCGGCCTAGGTACATAACAGGCCTGATTCCCCACAGGAAAACCTACCCATGGGCATGGGTCCTATGCATCTCTGAGTGGAAGCTGGGCTCACGCCATGCAGAACAGTCTCCCACACTTATGTCATCATTAAGGCGTTCTTGGTACATCTGTTTGTTTTTGTAAATTTTATTAGAAAAGACTATAAAATAGCCATTTAGATACTTTACCTCTTAAGCACGCAGATGTAAGTTACAGTATAGGAATTATTTTGTTTAAATTAAGAACAAGACTGTCCAGCTTCTGCTGTGTATTACCCAGGGTTTATTCACAGAGCTTTAAAAAAAAAGAAATATGAATGTCTTCTTTGGAAAAAATGTATATTGAGTTCCTTTGCCTATTTTTAATCTGATTGCTTGTTTTTTGCTGATGAATTGTATCAGGTTTTTTTAAAAAAATATTTTAGGGCACTTTCAGCCAAGATCGAGGCATAGGTATACATGCTTTGCTTCCTTGAGCAACCAAAAGGAGAACAACAAGTTTAAAAATAAAAAGTAATCAGAACGGCCAGCAAATCAAACTGTATGGAAGTCCAACCACCAAGGAGTTAAAGAAGAAACATTCATCCCAACTGGTATGAAAGGCAGAGATGGGCAGCCGGGACAGAGAGGCCGTGAGGCAAGGCAGCAGACCAGGAAGGTGAGGTGGCAGCTGGCAAACCAGGGTGGTCCCACATTCCAGTGTGGATAAACCAGGAGGACAAACTGGAGATCATGCAAAGACAGATCACACATCCCAGGATTCCAGTATGGGGAAATAAAGCCTCAAAACCTCTGGCTGTAAAATGCTCTGGGGTTTGTGGTTGCAGGAGAAACTCCCAGCCTCACAGGATACTTCATTGGAGAGACACATGGGTCCTGGAACTATAGAAAACCACCCACCCAGGAACCAGCACCAGAAAAGGCACAATTACCTTGTGGGTAGTGGAGAAAGTGACTCAAAGTGGGGCAAGAGCCAAGAAAGTGGCAGTTTTCTCTCTCTCACTGCTCCCCCACATACAGCACCACAACACAGCAATGTGGGTTGCCCTGCCCTGGTGAATACCTAAGGCTCTGTCCTTACAACGTAACAGGTATGCCTAGACAAAGAAATATGGCCCAAATTAAGGAACAGATCAAAACTTCAGAAAAAGAACTAAGCAGTGAGGAGACAGCCAACCTATCAGATGCAGAGCACAAAACACTGGTAATCAGGATGCTCACAGAATTGACTGCGTACAGATGCAAAATAGAGGAAGAAGTGAAGTCTATGCAAAGTGAAATAAAGAAAAATATACAGGGAACCAGTGAGAAATATACAGTGAAGAGAAAGAAACCAGGATTCAAATAAATGATTTGGAACAAAAGGAAGAAATAAACATTCAACTGGAACAGAATGAAGAAACAAGAATTCAAAAAAATGAGGAGAGGCTCAGGAACTTCTGGGACAACTTTAAAAGTTCCAACAATGGAATCACAGGGGTGCCAGTAGGAGAACAGGAAGAGCAAGAAATGGAAAACTTATTTGAACAAATAATGAAGGAAAAATTCCCCAATTTGGTAAAGAAAATAGACTTTCAGGAAGTCCAGGGAGCTCAAAGAGTCCCAAAGAAATCGGATTCAAGGAAGAACACACCAAGACACATCATAATTAAACTGCCCAAGATTAAACATAAGGAGAGAATCTTAAAAGCAGCAAGAGAAAAGGAGACAGTTACCTACAAATGAGTTCCCATCAGACTGTTTCTTTTGATTTCTCAAAAGAAACCTTGCAGTCAAGAAGTAGCTGGAAAGAAGTATTCAAAATCATTAAAGGCAAGGACCTACATCCAAGATTACTCCGTCCAGCAAAGCTATCATTTAGATTGGAGGGGCAGATAAAGTGCTTTTCAGATAAGGTCAAGTTAAAGGAGTTCATCATCACCAAGCCCTTATTATATGAAATGTTAAAGGGCTTATCTAAGAAAAAGATGATGATCAAAAATATGAACAGTAAAATGACAACAAACTCACAGCTATCAACAATTGAACCCAAACAACAACAAAAAACTAAGCAAACCACCAGAACAGGACAGAATCACAGAAATGGAGATCACATGGAGGATTATCAGTGGGGAGGGGTGGGAGAATGGGGGGAAAGGTACACAGAATAAGAAACTTAATTGGTAGGTATAAAATAGACAGGCAGAGATTAAGAATAGTATAGGAAATGGAAAAGCCAAAGAACTTGTATGTACCATCCATGGACATGAACTAAAGGGGCCAAAATGCTGGTAGGAGGGGAGTGCAGGGAACAGGGGGATAATGGGGAGGAAAAAATGTTAATACCATAGTCAATAAAATATACTTAAAAATTATATATATGTGATATTAACCCCTTATCACATGTATAACTTGCAAATATTTTCTCCCATTTGGTAGGTTGCCTTTTCATTTTGGTTTTCTTTCACTGTGTAGAAACATTTTAGTTTTATGTAGACCCACTTATTTTTGCTTTTGTTCCCTTTGTTTTTGGTATCAAATCCAAAAAGTCTTCAACTGACGTCAAGGAGTTTACCACTATGTTTTCTGGTATCAGGTCTTTTATGAGTTTCAGGTTTCAGTTTTATGGTTTCAGGTCTTCAAGTCTTTAATCCACTTTGAGTTGACTTTTGTGCATAGCACAAGATTGGTGTCCAGGTTTGTTCTTTTGCATGTGACTATCCTGTTTTCCCAACACTATTTAATGAAGACTATTCTTTCCCCATTGTATATTCTTGGCCCATTTGTCATACATTAATGGACCATATATACATGAGTTTATTTCTGGGTAATCTATTCTGTTCCATTAATGTATGTTTCATGACCATACCATACTGTTTCGATTATTATTACTTTGTACAATAGTTTAATATCAGGGCACTTGAAATTTCCAGCTTTTTCCTTCTTTCCCAAAATTGCTTTGGCTATTTGGTTTGTGTGTGTGTGTGGTTCCATACAAATTTTGGGATAATTTGCTCCATTTCTATGAAAAATGCCATTTGAATTTTGACAGATTGAGTCTGTAGATATTTTTGAGTAGTATGAACATTTTAACAATATTGATTCTTCCAATCCATGAACATGGAATATCTTTGTTTTTCTGCTCTTCAATCTTTTTCATCAGTGTTGTATAATTTTCGGTATACAAGTCTTTCACCTTGTTGGTTAAATTTTTTCCTGAGTATTTTATTCTTTTTGATGCAATTTTAAGTGGGGTTGTTTTTTAAATTTCTCATAGTTCATTATTGGTGTATAGATATACAAATAATTTATGCATATTGATTTGGTATCCTCCAAGTTTACTGAGTTTATTAGTTCTAAGAGTATTTTGGTGGAGTTTTTAGGGTTGTCTATACATAATGTCTTGGCATTTGCAAATATAGACAGTTTTACTTTTTCATACCTGGCATGGATGCCTTCTATTCATTTTTTTGGCTAGTTAATTGCTTGGGCTAGGACTTCCAGTACTATGTTGAATAAAAGTGGTGAGAGAGAGCAGGCAGCTTTTAGCTTTTACCATTGAGTATGATGTTAGCTGTGGGCTTGTTATATTGAGGTACATTCTCTCCTATACCCAGTTTGTTGAGAGCATTTTTTTTTTTTAAATACGGATGGAATATGTCAAATGCTTTTTCTTCATCTATTGAAATGATCATATGATTTTTAATTCTCCATTTTGTTAACGTGGTGTACCCCATTAGTCTTCTTTGAATCTCTTTGAAGTAGTGCCCTACTGGCCTTATCTTGCCGTGCGTGCATGGGTGCGTGTGTGTGTGTGTGTGTGTGTGTGTGTGTGTGTGTGTGTGTGTGTATGAGTGCATATTATACACCACGAAAAAGATTTTCTGGAATTAGTTACTAACTGCAACTAATTTTGTTTTGGGGATCTTCAAAGAGTATTCGAAAAAAGAAAACAATGTATCCCTTTGAAGTTAAAGATGTAATGAGATCTTTACATCTCATTATATCATCAGGACATAATGAGAGCATTCTGAAAATGGCCTTGTCCATTGTTGTATTTATTACTGAAAGTAATGTGTTAATACCTTCCAATTAAAAACTAGCTGACTGATCTCAGAAGTACAGAAATTTACTAGGTACATTTTAATGAAGACTGAAAAATTACCATGTTTTAGCAAAGAGTTAATAATGCCATTCTTCCTTTAGGATTTAAGTATGTGCTTTTGTTTTGAGTGATGGCAAGTGTAAAACCCAAAAGTAAATAAACTGAATTTTCAGAAAGCAGTAAACTAAAAAAAAATTTTAATGAGAGCATAAACACCTACTCAACTAGTTACTTTATCTAGTTCCTTTTAAGTATTTGTAAACTATTTTAATTGCATTTTTGAGGGGCAGTGGTGAGAGGGAAAAGGTTTTGGTACCCTCGGTAAAGTAAAACACCTCAAAAATACTACAGGTATTTATTTTATCCTGTAAAACTTTCTTATGTATATTTGAAATGTATATAAGCATACCTTCTATATAGAGTAGCCTATGTATATTAATTACATAACAATTTTTGCTGTTACGAGTGATTTTTAAAAACAAAGCAAAAATAAAGCTTTTTACAAAAAACTTCTGTAGATGCTGCCTTCTTGGTTTTGTTAACTTTAATAATTTGACAGGATTCACCTATACTGATGACAACTGCACACTATAATACAGAAGGTAATTGCAATTTACCATACATTTAAGCACAACTAAGTGAAATAAACTAATATACTAGAACTTTGATACTTCTGACTTGTTTCATGAAGAAACTAACATTCTTCAGTGGATATGGCTGTGTACTCTGTCTTAAATCTTGTTCTTGGTTTCTTCTTATTGTTCACGTCTTTTTTGTCATACCCTATTCTCCTAGTGTTTAAAATTGGCGTATTGTTTTCTTCCTTAATACAGTTTGCTGACAAATTACTTTTGCATCTAATTGCTCAGAGCTCTTCCTCAGTTATTTTTTTTTTTGAGGGTGGGGGGCACATGGGATTTTGAGGCTTCTTTCCTGTAATGCTGCCTACAAAATTAATGCTGATTAATGGTCTTATTTGGAAAGGCCTAATACCTGACTTTTAACCTTAGTTGTGCATTAATTTGCCCAGGTAAATAGGTGGGCATAATGCTGCTTCTTAATGTAGACTGAGCAACTTCTTGACTGGAATTTGTGGGATCATGGGTGCCATACCATTTTTTATATAAAATCATTAACCATTCCCTATAACTAATACAGCTGAAAGGCTAAAAACTGCCCGTTCACTTGATCTAATTGTCTATGTACTATGCCATTCTTCCTGTTGTCTCCACACCCACTTTCCCCGGCAAATGGAATTACAGCACGTGGCTCATGTGTTGTATTATCGGTAATAGCCCACTTTATTGCCAACAAGTCTATAGTGGCTGTTACCTAAGGTAATTTGGGCGCAATTAACATCTCTTAAGCATTCTACTCTGTGGCCAGCATTCTTTTACACCTTGTAACATGGCAAACCCATGGTTTAAGATCCAGCTAGCCCAGCAAGGTTTTAGTTTACATTCATTACTATACTTAAAAACCTGTCCCTCTCCTGTAAGAAGAGGCTTATTGTCCTTACATCACTGTTAAAGATACATAACATTGGAAAGATTCCTAATTGAAGAAAGATGAAACTTTGTTTGATCTGACATTAATTAAACCTACACTTATAAAAATTGATATTTAAATAAATATAACATTTAGTTTAATATATTCTTTAGATAGCAGTCTAGTATTAACTACACATCTATCCTAGCACCAAAGTGTTTTGAAAATAAAAAACACCTCAATTCTCAGCTGATAATATAAAATAATCTCATATATCTGGAAATAAGAACTAGCTCAACGGTTTTAGGTGAAAGTTGACACACATAATCCCTTGTTTTCTCTTCCTCCTTAAAGGTGTATTTGTATTGACATTTATCAGGGTTCTTTACAAAATACACACATTGGAATTCATAGCATGTATATATGGTTCCATAAATTATTTGGATATACTAATCTATGCAGGCAAACATTCAAAGACAATTTAAAAGATTCTACTGATTTGTGTAAAATACATCTTTTATCACAACTGTCATCTAGAAAAATAAACATTTTACATCACAAAACCATTGTCTTCCCTTTGACCGTTTCTGGCTATTCCTGGAAGGCTAGAGCCACCAACTTTGCATGCTACCCACTGTCACCCTTACTTTAAATTAGGGTGTTTTTTTTCCTTTCCTAACATCTTTCAGTTTCAGTGCTCTTGATATCAAAGAATTCAATTTATCATGTGCTCATTGGGATTTGTTACACTTTTGGCAAAACATGTCATCTTCTATCAAGCAAACCAAGAGTTTTTTTTACCTGCCCCACTGAGGATCTTTGAAGATTCCTATTTCTGAAAGTGTCTTGCTACATTAAAGAGTAAGTATCCTTTTGTGAACAAATCTGAAAACCACACAACTAAGTGCTTGCAGAATTGAAAATCAAAACACTCCCTCTGAATAGACACAATCCCAAAGGCACTTGCCTAGGTGGCCTTTCCTTGATAAAAAAGAGGACAAAGTATTCCTACCTCTACATGATTACCACCTCACTGCCAAGGTACGCTACCTGCTGCAGACCCCCACAAACTCTATGTGGTGGTCCTGGTACAATTTATAGCATTGTCCAAAAAAAAAAAACTGCAATGTATAAGCATTTTTTAAAAACTATAATACTCACTATGAACATGGGGGGGGGCACGGGTGGAGATTGACAAGAGTGTTTTTCAAAGGCTAGTGTTCATAATAATAGTTCAAAAATAGTGTCAAAATAAACTTCAACACCTTTTAATAACTAGCAGGGTTCAATTTGAGCCTTTTTTTCCTTATTAAATACAATTAAGGCAAAATAACACCAAAACATTGTGAGAACAAACATCCCCACCGTTTCCTGTTTACAAATTGAAGAAACTGCCACTCTAAAGTCCAAGGATAGTACAAGTTTAAATACCCTTTGCATACATGTACACATACAAATTTGTGACTGCAAATCCTATAGTAATTTACAATGGAAATAAGGTTTATATGTATGCCATGTAAAGGATATTTCAGTGATCCTCTACTGGTATGAATGATAAAGTTTATGAAAAGCAAGTATTTCTCAATGATATTGTCCAAATGGTCAAAGTAGTATACACATCAAAGCATACGAATGCATTGGGAGCCATACAAAACTTCAAAAACTTAAGACCAGCAATCAGCTTATAGTGACAATGCTTTTATATAATGCTCAATGGTACCAATTTGTATTGTGAAAAACTTAGTTGTAAATGCCTGACTCTTGTAAGAATATATTCAAAGGCAAATGCCTCCACCACCTATAGGTAAGAGTTGAAATGTTTCTTTAATTTGAATTTTCTCTAATTATTGAATCACCAAGTGTCTGATCAAAGGCAATCCTTTTGTTTCAAAATGTATGTTCAATGCCCTCCTTCCTCTTTTATTTCCTGATAACACATTATGGAGTAGAATTGTTTTTGGAAGAAGTTATTTCCAAAGGTAACTAATTAAGAACAGCGGAAACATTATTTTATTCCATTTAGTAGCCTGGCCATCTTCCTTCATGGATTTTACTTGCCTAACCTACAAATAACCTAACCCGTGCGTGCCAACATACCAGCATGGTCCAACTAAGTCAAAGTTTCTGGTAATAATGACTTCCAGAACCCAACATAGAAATTAGGTTTTTTTCCCTTTCTGTATGAAATTTAGGTTTTTAAAAAGGAATTTCAGGTTATCATGGAACTCTTTTAATAGACAATAGATATAACCAGAATATCCAAATTTATAATGGTGAATTTTAATATTCTCAAATTTCACTTGAAATTAGCTTTCACTAACATGAAGTACTTACTCATAATTCTTAGACAACGATCATCAACCCAGTGTTGTAAAGTAAGATGAGTTGCAAGTTTATTCTACCATTGTTCTTTAATAGGCATTCAATTCTGTAGAAAAATGCAAACATCACCTTTATTGTTAACATTTGGTTCTGTAAACAAAGTTGGCAAAAAAAAAAAAAAAAGGTTTATACACATTTATATGAATTTCAAGAATATGATCTTTATCACATTTGAAAAGTGTTTACTTTTTAAAGTCTAAAAGCCAGTAAATGTAGAAGTTGAAAGGGAAGAGGAAAACACTGACAGCAGACTATTTGAATCTTCCTCCCCGCAAATTTGAAAAACATCACCTATACTACCATTTTCGGTATAGCTTGTGAAACCCAAAAATTCTGACTTTTCTTCACTAGTCTGAAATAAGTCCAGTAGAGACTGTGAACTACAAATTCTGTTTTCCTCTGGTGTAGTAAGGCATTCAGTTCTCTTATCTAATTCCACATTTGGTTCCAGATTTTCCTTTTTATTTCTTCCTAATAATATTTTCACTTTCCGACAGATTTTACCAGAAGGTAAGCTATCCTTATTCTTGATGTCACATTCATTGGATTCCTCGGGACGACTTTGGGATGGAGTATTTGCTTGAACAGGCAGGTGCTCCCGTGAACTGCTTATTGCTAACAGACCAGAATCATGAGCAAATATTGAATGAAGATCCTTTTCCTTCAGATCCTTTGCTGGCAGCAGCACAGTATCTGACTTTTGTTTTGGTTGAGATGCACTATTATCCATGATGGAATCAGAATCTTGTATGGATGTCTGCAGCCTACATGGACTGTGATCTGTTCTTACTTCTTCCAAGTCATTTTCACTTATAATTAATTTATGTTTAGAAACATCAAGAATGCATCCTTGTTCATTTTTATCTGGAGGTAGATGTGTAAAATTGTGTTTTATGTCATTTTCAGCTGGATTTAACATAGAACATTTATTACTTGTTTTCTCATCAAGTTCTCTCAATTCATTTGAAGGGTAAGTGATGTGCTCAGAAGTAAACACAAGCTTTTCTTCAGGTTGTTGGGTTTCTTTGTATTGAAAACTCTGCTCGATCACCTGTACATTATTTTCCTTGAAGTCCTTCTGAGAAGTAGGTTGCAATTCTAGCTTTTCTTTTGGTTGAGATTTTTTCAGTATATTTGCAGTAACAGGAGAAAAAGATCCAAGGCTGCATTTTAATCTTTATAGAAAAAAAAAGAAATAAAAATTAATTGCTATAAAAAATTTCTGAAGTTAAAAATTAATAAAAATCTCCAAAAACTATTTACAAAATTTAACTGTCAATATTCTAAAAATACAAAACTCTTAGCATTCAGCCAAATTTACTTTAGATGTTTTTAAAGAAATAAAACTTTACAGATACACTGTATTTTTGGACCATAAGACGCACCTAGGTTTTAGAACAGGAAAAAAACTTGAAGCAAAAAAATGTGGTAAAATACTTAATAACATAAATAACGTATTTCACCAATGTAAATGTAAAGCTACGTTCGGACTATAAGATGCACCCCCATTTTCCCCCAAATTGGGGGGTGCATCTTATAGTCTGAAAAATACAGTAGCTGAAAACTAGTGTATAGCCCTTCCAATCCACAATCTTCCCTTTCTTCCAGAGGTAATCAGTATCTTGAATTGGGAGTTTAAAACTACTTTAATCATATGAATCAAAGAAAAATAATAGTAAAGAGATTTGGATCTCTTCCTAAATTTTTTATTATCCTGAAAATGTCATAACTTCTTTGCTTTGAATTACATCAATGTTGTCTTTTTAGTTTAGGTAGGAATGAGGAAATGAGTATTTATGGGGAAACCTAAGCCAGAAACATGTATCTCTTTATTTAAAGTCTAAAATATCTAACCATAGCAAATATCTTTATGTGTAGAGATGACAAATGGAGCCTCTTGGTATCCTTGGCATGCTAATTTATATTAGACAATCCTAAATTATACACAACTAGGAAGAAACTTAATGTCTTACTAATTATGTTTTATGTAATACATGTTACAGATGACACACAGAGAAATACAGAATTCTACCTCCCCCTTCAAAACCAGAATGGTTCCTTTTATATTTATTTTATTTTCATTTAAGATTCCTTTTGAACAAACGGAGTATAAAAAATATAAAAACACTAGTCTAACACCACTCATCTCTTTTAAAGTCCAGAGATGTTTAGGTGACTTGCCCACAGAGATTAAAATTGTACAGATAATAACATAACTGATTAAGAAATACCTACTTACACATAAGTACTAGTTCAGAATTTTGTTGCAGATTGAGGATTTTAGGAAATTCTAAATTTTTACAGTAGCCCCATATCATTTTAATAGTTGGAAATATGTCTCTTCTCTAAACATCACATTTTAAGTCAGTCATGAACAACCATTAAGAATGTTGCAGAAATATTAGGTTAAGGAACAATTCTTCTTAGATACAGTCAAAAAACTTTCTAGTTAATGTTCAGAAGCTATAGCTCAGTATATTTTCTAATCTTCTTTATGCCCTAACATGAATCTAAGAACAGATACAAGGACTGAATAACCTACTGAGTTATCATAAATCCTAGGGTATATTCACATGAAAAGCATTTCTTTTTATTTCAGATTTATGTGTACAATCTCACAGGATCATTTTGTTGATATACAGCTACTGTACATTGAATAGCACTATATTCGATATTTACAAGTCCTGTCAGCACCTTTGGTAATTATTGGCAAGCAGAGTTTAAGCAGAAATATTTAATAAAGTATAAGCAAGACTTTACAGAGGTAAGTAGAGAAAGGCTACTTAAAACTTAAGATTAACAATTCTAGTTCTTTAGTTCAAGTAGATGGTAAACTTCATGGTTTAACAGGGGCTGACAAACTGTATAGCACATAGGCTAAATCTAGTCTGCTGTCTATTCTCTAAATAAAGTTTCACTGGCCCTCGCTGGTGTGACTCAGTAGATTGAGTGCCACCCTGCAAACCAAAAGGTTGTCAGTATGATTCCAAGTCAGGGCACACGCCTGAGTTGTGGACCAGGTTCCTAGTAGGGGACACACGAGAAGCAACCACACGTTGATGTTCCTCTCCCTCCCTTCTCCTCTCTAAAAATAACAAATAAAATTAAAAAAATTAAGTTTCATTGGAACATAGCCACGCCCATTCATTTACATAATGTCTGTGGCTGCTTTCATTGTACAACGGCCAAGCTGAGTCTTAAGGTTCTCAGGTTCTCAAAGCCTAAAACATTTACTACCTGGTTCTTTAATTAAAAAACCCCTCTGCTAGACTATAATGTCAAGAAGCGGACCTTCAATGTAATCTACAGGTAAGTAAGCATTTTTGGTAGTAGAGAGAAATGAGGAAGTAATCAGTTCTACATCCTCAAAATACGTATCTTTCTAAGAAGAGCAAACTTTAGGTTTAGTTTTAGTTTAATAAAATAGTTTAATATTCTAGTAAAACTTAAAATTTAGATGGGTAAATTACCTTTTCTTTTTAGGCATGCCCCTTTCATATTCCACAAAGTCAAAAACTAACTTAGATATGATATTATCAACAACCTGATACTGATTACTCTGTGCAAAGTTTCTGTGTTCCTCAGTTAGGAGATGCTGAAACAGAACAAAAAAGCATGTAAGTCATAAAATTGTATTGTTAAATCAAAAGATACCTTTCTGTTCATGTTTTCTAACATTTACTTGCCCCTAAAATTGGGTTTCTAATTACTACTCCAAAGTAATACCTTTTACTAGAACTTCAAAGGATGTTAAGAAGTAAAGTAAAAGTAACTTCTGAGAAACCACCAAACTACAGCTGACCCTTGAACACAGGGGTTGGTGAAGCTAATTCCTGCGCAGCTGAAAAGCCCATGTATAACTACACCAGCTGTTCCTCTGCACCTGCAGGATACTGGGTCCATGGCCCTCTGCAGATACCAAAATCCGAAAAGGCTCAAGTTTCCTATATAAAGTGCCATAGATCAATGCATGCAGTTGGGCCTCGGCATCCACAGGCTCCCAATTTCGGATCAAAAACAGTACAGGTATTTCCTAAAAACAATCCACATATTTCAGTGGACTGGTACAGACGAAACCCATTTGTTCAAGAGTCGACCATACTTTGGTTTTCAGTCTTCCCTGTTTCAATGAGAAAAGTCAAGAATTGATTTGTAGTTTCAATGTAACTGAAAACAAATGAGCTACTATCAGAAAACAAAAATAAAGATGGCGAAAAAGTTAACATTTATAATGTGCTAATATTTTTGAAAACACTTTTACTATTTTTTTTATCCTATACAATTACCATTGAGTAAAGGAGATCTTTTAAAAAAAAATTCAGTGAAAGAAATGTTATAATTTAACATGCAAGAAACTAAAACAAGAAGTTATAAGGTAGATTAAACACACAAATGAAGTACAATGAATGCTGCAAAGTATAAAAGAAAAAGATTCATAACTGAGGAACACATTTGCAAAGGAGCAGATGATTCTATTACCCAGTGCTTATAAGAGAAAATACAGAAGTTATTCTCAATCTTAACAGTGGTCAAGAACAAAAGTAAACAAGTTTACTGTATTGAAATAAAACTCACAGGAAACAAAGTTCCTTCTGAATAGGTGGAATTTTCCAGCTAATTCTGTCATTTGCCTGTCAGCTAATCAGGAGTTATAGCTATAAGCCTGTATCAAGATGATCATGGAAGAACCTCACTTCTGTTTCCCTAGTTTCATATAATTTTAACTTCTGATGATTTGATTGTATTTCCAGAAGTTAAATTCTCCAGTGTCACAAAAAATACAGTACGGTTGACCCTTGAATAACTTCAGGTTTAGGAGTGCCAAACCCCCACAAAGTCGAAAATCCAAGTACAACTTTGACTCCCTTAAAATACTAATAGCCTCTGTTGACCAGAAGCCTTACAAATATAAACAGTCAATTAACACATATTTTGTGTGTTTATTTTATGCTTATAAGATGCATTGTCTGTTAGTACCTACATCAACACTGTCTTATATAAAACACTGTAAATGTTACACTCATCACTAACAGTAGACATCAAAGATGAAAATATGAAACAAATTCTTCTTTATTTACAGGTACAATGATTCATGCATTGATTACAAAGCAGCAATACAATTATTTCACAGAAGTAAGGAAATCTTCAAAACAATTTTCCAATATATTTATTGAAAAAATATGCATATAAGTGGTTCCGCACAGTTCAAACCCATGCTGTTCAAGGGTCAATTATATTCTGGAATATGTATATACGTATTCCTTCCTTCCTTAAAAATTCACCACATAAAAATTTTGTATGTCCAGTAATGTTAAATGAATAAAAAATAATTAAAACTTAAAGAGAAAGATAAACTCTCTAAGTACTGATTCAGTTTATTCATGTTCTTGGGAAGAAAAAATAATTTATAAATTGAAATAAATTAGAAAAACAGTCTCCAACTTTCATGTAGTTCCCCTCTACCTTCACCTATCTCTTCTTACTTATCCTGTAGGTTTTGATTTAAATGCCATTTTCTCAGTTGAGCCTTCTGTGTCCCTCATTAACATAAAGTACCTTCATTATTATCATTGCATTTTGTACTTCACTTTTATGACTCATCCCACTTGCAAATACATGTTTTATATCTATGATCTCTGTCAGACCACAAGATGTCTAGAGAATATGTCTGCCTTGTTATTGTTTAATCTTTAGTTATCATAATTTTTAAATGAATGCCTCGATATAGTCTAAGAAGTATATAAATGAAAAACTGTAAAAGAAATCTTTTAAAAGATCAACCCCAACATCTACTTTCACTAATTTTCCTTCATTGTGGCCACTAGTGATCAAGGTTTTCATTTTCTAGCCCCAACATTTTCCAAACATCAAATTAAAATAACAAACTGATATTAAGGAAAGCATCCATTCCAGATTATTCTATTGTAGCATCAGCAAAATAGAATTTAAGGACAATGTATAATTTAAATTTCCAAAATAACTTTTGGGAATGGGAAATATTTCTCATTTGGTTTAGCTTCTGATTAAAAGTAATTTTAAATTAATTATACTTTTCTCCTTTACTATATTAACAAACACAAACTGGCGACTTCTGGTCAAGATGGTGGCATAGGTAAACACAGCTCACCTCCTCGCACAACCACATGAAACTTAGAACTAAATTATAGAACAACCCTCACTCAGAACCGCCAGAAATCAAGCTGAATGGAAGTCTGACAACTATGGAATTTAGAGAAACCACATCCATCCAGACTGGTATGAGGGGCAGAGTTGCAGAACAGGCTGGCCCCACACCCATGTGTGGTGGATAAAAATTCTGGTGGAGTATCTTGGGAGTGAGGAACTTTGCCCCACACCAGGACCCCCACCCAGCTCAGGTTTCCAGTGCCAGAAAGATAAGTCCCCATAACTTCTGGCTACAAAAACTAGGGGGGGACACAGTGGGTGGAAGAAACTGTTGAGTGTCCCAAGCAGTTACTCTTAAAGAACCCACACGTGGACCCACCTACTCAGACTCACTCCCTCTGGGCTCCAGCACCTTGATAGCAGCTTGAAAGGCACCAGTTGCATACAGGGAGGGAGTGAAGGATCTGGCATCAAAGCAAGAGCTAGGGGAACAGCTTTCTCCCAGACAGAAAGGTCACTGTCCCTTATCTGAACCCCACCCCCTCATGAAGCCACAGCAGGTACAGTATCTTGAGACTCTAGCAACCTGCCTAACACTGTCTACCCTACCCTGGAGAACTTACAGGCCCACACAAGCTGTTAACAGAGACTTTTCCATATGAATAGCTGACCTTGGCTCATGCTTCACAACTTCCTAAATCCTTTCAAACAGCTGACCTCAGTGAGCCCCCAGCCCCTATACCTCTCATTAAGTGGCCCTAGCAGCAGCCAGTCAAGATTCAGTTTGGCTTCACCTAGGGATCTCCAAGCCCAGCACAAGTACCATCTCAGATTACTTTGTAGCCCAAACAGGGTAGCCCAGGGCAAATCACATGTGGGGGCTGACCATGGCCAGCACCACCAGGGAAACCGCAGGGCTAGCGCACCCAGTGGACAGCTACAGACCACAGCAGGGCACTAACACCCTGACCCTGCATAGCTAATTCTCCACAGAGGTTGGAGATTGGTAGAAAGGGGTCACAGCCAAGCCTTGTAGTTTACTAGCCTGGGTAAATCCCTCCCATTGATCTGCCAGCAGCCATCAAGGCTTATCTGCAAAAGAAGGGTGTACTCAGCCCACACGAAGAGCGCGCAAGCGCATCTCAAGTACCCAGCTTGGGTGATAGGGGAGGCTATGCCACGGGACCCTACAGGACAGGTACTACATTAGGCCACACTAACAAGACACGGAGTCACAGTAGCTTGACCTAATATAATACATAGAAACAAACAAAGAGAGGCTGCCAAAATGGAGACAAAGAAACATGGCCCAAATGAAAATACAGATCAAACCTCCAGAAAAAGAACTAAAGAAAATGGAGATAAGCAATCTATCAGATGCAGAGTTCAAAACACTGGTTATAAGGGTGCTCAAGGGACTTAGTGAGGACCCCAACAGCATAAAAAAGATCCAGTCAGAAATGAAGGATTCATTAACTGAACTAAAGAACAATTTACAGGGAAGCAACAGTAGAATGAATGAAGCAGAAAATCAAATCGATGATTTGGAACATAAGGAAGCAAAAAAACAAAAACAAAACAGGCAATCAGAACAAGAAAAAGAATCTAAAAAAGAAATAAATAAATGAGGATGGTGTAAGCAGTCTATGGGACAACATCAAGCTTCCAACATTTGCATCATTAGGCGTGCCAGAAGGAGAAAAAGAAGAGCAAGAAACTGGATATATATTTGAAAAAATAATTTAAGAAAACTTCCCTACTTTGGTAGAGGAAATAGACATGCCAGTCCAGAAAGCACAGAGAGTCTTAAACAAGATGGATGCAAAGTGGCCCACTCCAAGACACATTATAATTAAAATGCCAAAGGTTACAGATAAAGAGAGAAGCTTAAAACCAGCAAGAGAATAGTAGTTAGTTACCTACAGGGGTGTTTCCATAAGACTGTTCAGTTGATTTTTTAAAAGAAATTTTGCAGGCTAGAAGGGACTGGCCAGAAATATTCAAAGTCATGAAAAGCAAGGGCCTACAGCCAAGATTGCTTTACCCAGAAAAGATATCATTAAGAATCAGAGGGCATAAAGAACTTACCAGACAAGAAAAAAACTAAAGGAGTTCATCATGACCAAACTATTATTATATGAAATGTTAAATGGACTTATTTAAGAAAAGATGATCAAAACTATGAACAATAAAATGGCAATAAATACATATCCACCAACAACTGAATCTAAAAAACAAACTGAGCAAACAAGAACAGAGATAGAATCACGGATAGGAAGGGAGTTTTGATAGTTGCCAGATGGGCGGTACATGTGGGGGAATGGGTGAAGAGGTGAGGGGATTAAAAAGTACAAATAGGTAGTTACAGAATAGCCAGGGGGATGTAAGGTACAGTATAGGAAATGGAACAACTGTAGACAAGACCCATGGACATGAGGACTGCCTGAGGGAATGTGAAGTGTTGGGTAGAGGGAGGCAAAAGGGGAAAAATTGGGACAACTCTAAGGGCATGATCAATAAAATATAATTAAAAAACACAAACTGACACAAAGCAGTCCTATTTTTGGATAAAACAATCAAACTTCAATTAAGAGTCAATATAAAAGACATTGTATCAGATATTTAAAAATATTCTTTCTCCTTAACTTTTCCACCATCTTCTACCAAAACCAAGCACCAAAGTAAATCTACCCACTATTTTAAAAATTACCAATTCAAATTATAACAGCTAACATTTAGAAAGCACAGTGCCAGGGACTGTCCAAGATCACATAAACAGGAAGCCAATATTTAAACATTTTTTTTTAACTTAAATCACTTTATAAACTTTAATAGTTCCCATCTTTAACTTACATGATGTTGCCAGTTATGTACTCCTTATCTAGTCTAAAAAAATGGCAACATCCCCATTCCTGCTTTATATTTTCTCATAGTATTGATCCCAATGTTCTATGTATTTCATTATTCTTTTATCCTATGGTTACCTATTTCTCCGCCCCCTCCATAAGATGTAATCTTCACAAGGGCAGGGAATAGCTCTCTTTATTCAATGCCATTTGCTCAGAGCACTGATTATTACATAGTAGATGCACAATAAATATTTGTTGAATAAAAAATGTTTTTCAATATACATTTCTGCACTTTGCATTCTTAAAATTTCAGCTAATCCTATCAAAAAGAAGTATATACTACTTAATAACTTAACAAGTTATAAACCACAGATATTTATTCACAATTTTAGAAATATCAACCCCCAAACAAAAAAAAAAATCACATTTACAGTTTCGAGATCTTCATATTTTTGCAAGCAACATTCACAATATCCTTTTTTTTTCTTCTCCTTCAGTTGGAGTTGAATTGGGATTCCACCACATTTATCGCCATCTGTTTGGATTCTGATGGAAATATATGGTAAAAGAATTAACTGCCAAAAATAAGGAATCATTTAAAAAATGTATAGTCCCCCCACAACCAAACAGAATCTGCCATATGATGATTATGGAGCACATTTCAGATCACTTAAGAGAAACAACACATTTTAATTATTTGCAAATATTTTCATGCTCCCCCTTCAATTTATCTTAGGTGTCTAAATGTGACACACTTAAAAGAGATTCAGACTTCAAATCTAGCCAAAGGGCCAAAAAATATATAGGGGCAAACCATAAGAGTGATATCTTTCTCTCTCTCTCTCTCTCTCACTCACACACACACACACACACACACACCCATGGCATTACCTGAATTATTTTAAAGTTTGTTTAAAAGATTTTAAAAAATTACTTAAAGGTTAAACCAACCTTAGTTTAACCTGAGTTTGCTTTTGGATGTTAGGTGGCTTATCTATATCAAATGGACTGCAAGGCTTCTGAACAGAATAATTTATTAAAGGCATACTGGTCTGCTGAAGGTAAAATGGTCTATAAAGTCTAAAGGAATAAAAAGAAAAAATACATGAGATTCTTTATGATAAAAGAAAACACATTTGAAGTTTTACATATATTTCAAAATCATGTAATTCATCTGGAATCTGAAATAAACAACAGAAATCAGTTAAACTACCCTTCATAATTACAGACCCAATTTTTTTAACCTATTAAAATGTTTCTTAAATTGTGGTAAAACACACACAACAAAATTTACTATCTTAACTATTTTTAAGGGTACAGTTTAGTTGCATCAAATACATTCAATGTTTTGCAACCATTAATACTATCCATCTCCAGACTTTCTTTTCATCTTGCAAAATTCAAACTGTATACCCATTAAACAGTAATTCCCCATTCTCCCTTTCCCACCAGTCCCTGACAACTACCATTCTACTTCCTGTCTCTATGAATTTAATGACTCTAGGTACCTCATTAAATGGAATCATTAAGTCTTTTATTTCATTTAGCATAATGTCCTCAAGGTTCTTCCATGTTGGAACATGTATCAGAATTTCATTCCTTTTTAAGGTTGTATAGTAGTCCATTGTATGTATATACCACATTATCCATTCATCTGTTAATAACATGTGGGTTGCTTTTGCTTCTTAGCTATTGTGAATGTATTTGCATATACCTCTTCAAGACCCTGCTTTCAATTCTTTTGGATATATACCCAGAAGTGGAATTGCTGGATCATATGGTATGGTATTTTTTGAGGCATTTCCACAGTTTTATCCATAGCAGATGCACCATTTTCCAACCCCACCAACAATGAACAAGGGTTCTAATTTCTCCACATCCTCATCAACACTTTTACTTTTGTTTTTTTGGTGGTGTTTTTGATAGTGACTATCCTAATGAATGTGAGGTTGAGGTGTAATGCAGTGTAAAAATTTGCATTCCTTGGATGATTAGCGATGCTGATTATTAGATATATTATATGCAAGTATCTTCTCCCATTCCATGGGTTGCCTTTTCACTTTACTGCAGCCTTTGGTGGACAGAATTTTTTAATTTTGATGTAGTCCAATTTATATCTTTTGTTGCTTATGATTCTGGTGTCATATCCAAGAAATGACTGCCAAACCCAATGTCATAAAGCTTACCCCCCAGTGGTTTTTCTCAGAAGTTTTACAGTTTTATGTCTTTGACCATTTTGAATTAATTTTACATATGGTATAAAGTAAGGGCCCAACTTCATTCTTTTACATGTGGATAACTAGTTTTCTCAGCACCATTTGTTGAAAAGTCTGTCCTTTCCCACTGAATGATCTTGGCATCCTTGTCAACATTTAACTATACATGTAAAGATTTCTTTCTGGGCTCTTTATTCTATCCCATTGGTCTATATATCTGTATGTCAGCATCAAACTATTTTGATGACTGTTGCTTTGTACTAAGTTTTGATATCAGTAAGTGTAGACCTCCAAGTTTGTTCTTCCTTTTCAAGATTGTTTTGGGTGTTCAGAGTCCTGTGAGATCCATATGAATTTTAGATGGATTTTTTTCTTTCTGCAAAAAAAGTCATTGGGATTTTGGTAGGGAATGCACTGAATCTGTAGATCACTTTGGGAACACTGACATCTTAACAACAAGTCTTCACATCCATGAACATGGAATGTCCTTCCATTTATTGATGCCTTCTCCAGGCCTAATTCTGAATTGCATTTGTCTCCCATAGGAGTACATTTCCTAAACAGAAGCATTCAACCACATTTATTACCTCAGTGAGTACCCAAGGTAATTCCTTATACATGTCTAATTGAGTAATTAATCACACAAGTCTGAGTAAGTGGAAAGTCATGAGAAAGAATTCCAATTCTCCCACACCAACTTAATTTATTTATACCTCAATCTTCATTAAGTTTATCCTTAATTTACATATACCTATCCTCCATTAAGATTAAATGTCAGAGTGAGTTTAGGAAAACAACCAAATAAAATGTTAGACTCAGATTTGTGTTTCCAGATAGTACACCTAATTCTTTTCTTACTAATGTAGAAGCAATTGTTAACTAGTTATAAACCATATGGTACTACATTTGGCCACAGAACGGTTATTGGAAGTATCAAAACAATGAGTTTATCTCATGATTATTCTAAACTAGTATTTCAAGGAATTATTATCTGTAACACGCTAAAATTAAACTCAGTCCCTTAAGCACAAAGTAATTAATGCTACTTTCTGTAACATGTGCCCCATGAGCACTAGTATAATATAAACCTAACATAAAGGGACCTAACAGTATTGATAGAGATAAGTTAGTTAGATTTTCCTCTTTTGATATTGTATTTAAATCATAGATTGAACTTAGATACTTACTGACTCCTATCTTCCACCTTTACAAAAGGCTTTTTGAGTCTACCTGCTTGAAAACATATAAAACATGATATTATACACTTAGGAATCCAAGATTTTTTTCTTTTAAACACAACTACTCTGGCTAAAAAAACAAACCAAACAAAAGAACCCTCCCAACTATGTACCCATTAGCCATTTCCTTTCAATTAGAGGTTTTAAGTCTCAGGTGAGGTTTTTAATAATGTTAACCCATTTCAAAATAACAGAAGCTCTATCTACATTCTGAGATTCTTAAACTAATGGATCCCTAAAGTAGAATTCAGGAGCCTCAAGAGGTATAACAGAAAAAAACTCAACTTTTATTTTTAATAACCTTTAACTAAAATTTGACATTTCCTCCAAGTTTACATATAAGCAACTTAGCACAGTAGTATTACCAGTGCCACTAATTTTGATACAAATTAAAACATATTACTACAAATATCTCAAAGCATCATTTATGCTCATCACTTAAAAATTAAAGTCATCAGAATCACTTTTAGAGCTTGATTTTAATGTGTAATAAAAGCACACACATCATCATTTCATTAAAAAGTCCTAAGAACTGCCCTGGCTGGTGTGGCTTAGTGGACTGAGTGCTGGCCTGTGAACCAAATGGTCGCCAGTTCGATTTCTAGTCAGAACACAGCCTGGGTTGCAGGCCAGGTGCCCAGTAGGTGGCATGCAAAAGGCAACCACACATTGATTTTTTCTTTCCCTCTCTTTCTCCATCCTTTCTGTTCTCTCTAAAAATAAATAAATAAAATCTTTTTTAAAAAAAAGTTCTGAGAACTGAATTTCAATAACTGATTCCCTTAGTAATCTAATAATTCAAAAAAATTTTTTAAACATTATTGAGAAGTTGTTGTCCATAGGTTTCAACAGGCTGCCACAGGGACTGTGTCTTAAAAAAGCTAGGAACTAGTGAATAAGTCATTTAAAGAGTTGTTTACATGATTTTTAAGAAAATTATGTTCTATTTTCTACAGCAAACCAAACACACACTGAAGTATATTAAAATACTTACTTCTTGTTTTCTGTGTGCCAATACCTACTCTTTTCCCCTAAAAAAAAATTGATATAGTGAATATCCTGCATTTGAAAATACAGTGAAAACAGAAATTGCAGTTGTGCTCAATACCCTCAAATTATATATACAGGAAAAGAATTATATAAAAGGCGGCTGATTATTACAGTTTTGTAGGGGGGAATGAGAAAAAATTGCTTTTTAAAATCAACTCAGCCAAAGAAACAAAAGGAAAATTCAAAAATTAAAGATCTTAACCACTAGAATGGAATTTAGTAAAACAAATGCCTTTTTTTTACAATACACGCAAGTAGTACCCTACATTCTAGCTATAAATTTTGTCTTCACAGAAAGAAATCAACCAATAAGAATAGAGTACAGACAGTGAAACAATCTAAAAATAGTCATAAAAGTTATTTTTATGCCCTTATTTAGCAGGATGTTTATGATAAACTGGAAAAGGAATTATTAAAACATTATAATCCATCAATTCCAGTTAAGATGCAATACATCCAATATGGTCAACCAATCCCACCAATTATGTAGAACTAAAATCTCTGAGCAAAATATAATAAGCAACTACCTGCAGAAGGAAAAATAAAGAAAAGCAGGCACATTGTTGAAGGAAGTAAAAACTTGGGGAGACCACCTTTTAGGGGGTAAATTTCCCATCTCCCCATCTTTTCTTTTGCCATGCTGCCTTAAGGATGGATCTATAACCATGGAGTTGGTGGGATTAGTGAAGCGAGTGACTGCCTCTTCTATACAATCCATCTTTCTGGCCAGAAAGAACCAGGAAAGAAGCTCCTGCAGTCC
Organism: Anoura caudifer; assembly: GCA_004027475.1. Classification (NCBI taxonomy): domain Eukaryota; kingdom Metazoa; phylum Chordata; class Mammalia; order Chiroptera; family Phyllostomidae; genus Anoura; species Anoura caudifer. Next base: position 103,604 of record PVKU01003466.1, on the reverse strand, counting down.
AAGATTACAAAGAGAAGCACTGTATTATGTCTTCTTTCTTTTCTCCCAGTTTTGCCCTTTGGGTGGGCCCCAATTATAAAATCTCAATTTTAACAGTACCACAAGCAAATAAAATTGAGAAACTTTGACTTTCTGACTAAAGAAAGTAGGAAAAGGACCACTGAAGAGTGAAAGGGAAACCACAGAGAAGAGCAACCTAGAGAAGGTGAGTCCTAATTCCCTGTATAAATCCACAGAATTACCAGGCTTAACTCTAAGCTGCATATTTCAAGGACAAAGACAAAGCAAGAGCTTTAAAAACTGGAATTAAGGTTCAAACCACTGCCCAAGTCTTGGACTAATCTGTAAGTGATGTATTATGTAAAACAAACAGAAAGTCTTTGAAAACTGAAACTGAGATTAGACTCAAAACCTACACAAATTGAGAGAGAACTGATAGTTTAAACAAAACTGGATGATTGCCTACTACAACAATGACAGCAACAATAACAAAATCAGCCTCCTCCAGAGTATTATAGTAGATCTGGAGTGTACACAACATCAACATTTACAATGTCTAACATGCGGTCAAAAAACTATTTGACACATGAAGAACCAGGAAAACATGATCAGTTCTTGAGGGAAAAAGACAATCCAATGCCAACTCTAAGATGTTCCTCATGTTGGAATTACCACAAAAAGACACAGATATGTTAAATGTAAAAGGAATCAAAATGTTAATCACACAAGCACTGATTAAAAGGAAGCTGAAGTGGCCCTATCAAGACAGCAGACTTGAGAACAAGGAATAGTAACGGGGACTAAGGAACATTATATAGGTGTGGGCAAAAGTAGGTTTACTGTTGTGAGTACTCAAAACAGTTTACTCTTGTATCATTTTCCATACGAACAGCTGTAAACCTACTTTTGCCTACCCTGTATAATGATAAGTGGTATAGCCATTTTGGAAAACAGTCTGGCAGTTTCTTACAATACTAAACACACTCTGGTATGATACAGCAATCATGCACCTTGGCATTTATGCAAATGAGAAAATTTACGTCTACAAAAAACCTGCACGTGGATGTTTATATCCATAACTGCTAAAACCTGGAAGCAACCAAGATGTCTTTTAGAAGGTGAATGGATCAACTATGGTGCACCCAGACAATGTAATTACTGATGATGAAACAAATGAGCAAACAAGTCATGAAAATACAAGGAGGAACTTTTAAATGCCTATTACTAAATGAAAAAGCCACTAAAAAGGCCAGATACCGTACTATATGATTCCAACTATAGGACATTCTGGAGAAGGTGAAATTATGGAGATAGTACAAAGATCAGTAGTTGCCAGGGGTAAATGGGAAAGGGAAGGATGAAATGAAGAAGCATGGAGGGTTTTTAGGTCATAGAAACTATTTTAGGGTACTATATATATAATATTACGATGATAGACATGTCACTATACATTTGTCTAAACCCAAAGACAAAAGCGAACCCTAATGTAAACTATGGACTTTGAGTGATAATGACAATATACATTCATCAATTAATAACACATGTGCCACTATGGTGTAGGTTGCTGACAGTGAGGGAGGCTGTGTGTATTCCGGAAGCAAGGGGTAGATGGGAAATACCTGTACCTTCTACTTAATTTTGCTGTGAACCTAAAGCTGCTCTAAAAAAATAAGGGCCTGTATATTTTTAAAAAATCCAATGTAAGATGTTTGGGATGCAACTTAGCACAGACCTTAAAGGCAATTTACAGCAAATACGGTTCTTTGAAAAAATGAGTAAAATTAATAAAACTAGCCAGATTGACCAAAGGGGGGAAAAAAACCCAGAATGGTATCAGAAATGAAAGAGGAGACATCATTTTGCACCTTACAAACATTAAAAGTTTAATAAGTGACTATTACAAACACTTTTGCCATCAATTTGACAATTTTAACAAGATGTACAAATTTCTTGAAAAGCACAAGTTACCAAAGTGCACTCAAGAAGCAATAAACAACCTGAGTTTCCACTAATAAAGAAATCAAATTCATATGTGAGAATTTTCCAATTAAGAAAATTCCACACCCAGATAACCTTACTGGTAAATTCTACCAAATATTTAAAAAGTTTAACCAATTCTACCAAAATTTGTCTCGAAAACAGAAATGGAACTACAGTCCAGCATTTTGTTAGGAACCAAAGACATCACAAGAAAAAGACCACCAATATTCTTAAAGCACTTATATGCAAAATAATGCTCCATGAAGGAAGTTGCTGATAAACTGAGGGGAAAAAAAAAAAACAACAAAGATTTTGCAAGTACTAGAATCAAGCCAACCAATTACACACCTTGAATTAACAAAAGTATTTAGTATTCTTATCCTTTTTGTTTGGGGAGAAAAGTAAGATCTTGTTCACACCTATTTGAAACAGTTTTTAATTTTTCTTCCTAATGCCCAGCACGCAACAGGACTGAGTAATTATTAAATACTAAATGAACAATGGGGTTGACATGTGTAGGCAAAACCTAGCGTTGAAAAAGACAGGACATAATCTGAACCGTCATGGAATTTATATTTGATTCAAGGCACTGGTTAGGCACTGAAACCTGTTAATAAGTATCTTTCAAATCTTCCCCTCCCCTTCTGGTTACTACTTTAACATTTTTCCGGATTACAAACATATCATCCCAAAATACTTGAGATGTGTGTGTATCCAGAATCTGTAACTGTCCTTTCGAATTTAAATTTTTATACACTTCTATTTCACACAATTCAAATAATCTGCAAAGTACAGTAGCAGGCATATTTAGCATATTTCAACAATGGGAAGTCCACCCATCGTTTTTGCAAAAATTTGGAAATAGTCATTTGGAATGTTATTACTTGTAAATGAGACAGCCAAACTAAGTATTATCAGTTTTATCTAAATATACTAAGTAAATTATTTGTTCCTTTCTGCAAATTACTCATCTTATGTAAATGAGAACTGATTAAAAATATGAAGTCACAAAGACTGTATGAATCTCTCTACAACAGGCATAGATGAGGTAGTCATGATGTAAAATGTTTCTTAATGAAAACTGTGTTCAAGAGAGTTCAACAGCCACTGTCCAACAGCCAGCCTTGCCCGCAAATATTCTTTACTGGCAACTGGAGGATCTTTTCAAAATACCTATCCAATTAGTTACCCTCCCACTAATATTCCCTCAATAATTTTCCAAACCCTTCAAGATAAAATCTAACTCCTTTATACATTGTACAGTCTCCTTTATACTCTTATTTGACCCTATTAATTTTTCCAGTTTCATTTCTTGTCATTCTCTCACTCAACAACCAACTTGCATTATAATACAGAAAATTTCCAAAACATGCCATCCTACTTATGACTTCATGTCTTTACATACACTCTTCTATGAATTTTCCTTTCAGATCGTGGGCATTTAAGGACTGAGTGAAAAAAAAAAAAAAAAAAAGGAGACCACAAAAGAATGCTCTGAGAGATACGAAAACCATGTGGAAGTTAAGAGATAAGAGAATCTCCAGAAGAAAATAATTAAGTTCAAGGGAAAATTAACAATAATTGAACCAATATGACTGTTTTTTTTTTAACTGTTTCTTTTTCTTTCCATTATGACTGGTTTTAAAAAGTAGTAACTTGATTTGGAAATTGGTCAGTAGGATGAAGAGTGAATGGAAAGTATAGAAGTGGAGATTTGAGAAGTGTAGATAATATAAAGATTATATAGCAGCTAGGTAGGAACGTGAGATCAAAGGAGGTTTTATTGTATTTGTTTTAAAAGATGCAAGAGACGTGATTATGTCTAGCGGCTTTAAGGAGGGAGCTATTAAAGAGAAGAGACTAAAGATATGGGAACATTAGGTTTAACAGAGTGCAAGTCCAATGCAGCTGTTCAACAAATATTTTGAGGTTAGGCCAGATAGTCATACTGTATGACAAGACTGCCATACCACCATCTAGGACAGTTGACAAGTAAGTATATTTCCTACTTATAATATTCCCCAAAGGAATATATTATCTATATTAGAAACTTTTCACACAATAGGTAACCACAGAAGAAAAGAAACAAAACTATGTTCACCATCCCAAAAGTAATTTTTACCTCATGAATAAATCCTAAGGTTAAATGACACAGAACAGTTTATTCAAATAACAGAAACATGCACATAGTACAGAGGCTTACCCTTAGAATATTCTGGCAAACTTGGCAAGGAAAAAAATCTACAGATATGTAAACAAAAACCAAGCTTGATCAATTTCTTTAATTTCAAATTAAGGAAAATAGCATACCACATCTCTTACAGAAGCACTTGATTTCTTGAGTAAATACAATTCTTTTTTCTTTTGTTCAATGTAGTATCTAATGTCTTTATTAAAACAAAGAAGAGTTTAAGATTAGTATTTTTACCTTTGGAATTAAACAATGATATTTTCTTTTAATTATACTAAATTTACATGAAAAAAATTACTGTAACAGGTATCTTCTTCAACCAGAATTTCTATATAAAGTTCAGAACCAAGGGACAGAAATAAATACTTATAAGAAATACTGTCAAAAAACAAGGATAAAATCCTTACCATCAATATGAAGAATTTTTACTCCCCACGATAAGGCATTTGATAATATACTATTTGAAGGAATAAAATCCTGAAAAAAAAAAAAAAAAAAAAAAAAATA